>JARVZY010003431.1:0-128911 GCA_030686995.1 Artemisia argyi | reverse complement strand
GGGTTTGTGATCGGGTGAATTTGAATGGGAAGTAACCAGATAAAGATTTGGATTTGATTTACACTACTGGAATGATTAGGAATAACAGTATTAACAATTACGGGAAACAGATGTGTATAAACGTAAATCAAATTAAAATCAGACACGATTGCGTGCTGGGAAAAAGGTGAGTTTTAAGGAAAAATAAACTACAGGGGGTGAAAATGAAACTTTTACAAACTTAATATTAAAAGAAAATTTAATTAAAAAGAAAATTATTTTTTTGATTATTATTTTTTTTTATTAATTAAAACTATTTAATTACTTATTATTAATATTTAACTTATACTAAATATAATATAATATTAAATTAAAACTAAGAAAATGAAAATTTATATTTTTTTTAAAAAAAATCCAAAATAACTTAAAAATAATATTAAAACTTAAAAATATCTCTTTTTCTCTTTTTATGATTTTAATATTAACTAATTACTAATTATATTAATTAAACTAACTAACTAATCTAAATTACTAATAATACTAAAAATGACTTAGAAAATTAAAAAATATTTTATAAAACTAATTAACCATCACAGGAATCCTAAAAAATTATAAAAAGTTTCTAAAAATTATTTTTAAACTATTTTACAAATTATTAAACTAAATATTAATTAATTACGAATTAAACTCATTAAATTATAAAAATTAGAATATGAACAGTAAAAATTCTAGAAAAATTCTTAAAATTGTTTTATAACATATAAAAGCTAGTAAAAATATAAAAACTAGGTATTACTTGATAAAAACTAATTATGCTGTTTAATACTTAAATATTAATTAATTAGTACTAAAACTAATATTAAAACTAATAAATACTAAATGACAATATAAAAATCTGAAAAAATTACCAAAAATACTTTAACATAAAAGAAAAATATAAAAATGCAATTTACTTAATAAAAAGCTAAAAAGGAAAATTAAAAAGATAATTAATATTAAATAGAAATTATCACTTATTTTTAAATTGGTTTTTTTTTGGATTTTCTTCTGGAAATGTATTTTATACCTAAAAAATAAGAACTTTTGTGAAAACACCTTTTCCCAAACTTAAAAAATATGCAAAATGGACACAATAAGTTAAAAAGTTAACTTTTGTTGACTTTTGAAGGAAATAAGCTTATGTGGGGTCCACAGGGGTGGAAAATGGTTCAAATAACTTATTTGGCATGATATAAGCTAGAAACAACAAAACATACCACTGAATAAGCTAACAAGCACAAAATAAGCACTTGATTCCTTGGCTTCACATAGAAAATGAGACAGATTTGGAACTGATCTAGGAGGCCCACAAGGGTTTTTAAGCTCAAAGGCTTGGTACAAATAGAAAGGTGGGCAACTTATGAGTCCAAAGATCCAAGGGGGAGGGTGTGGGGCCCAATGTGGAGCTCTGTAGGACCCACAGAAGTGGTGGTTGTGGTGACTATATAGCAGCAGCAAGGGAAATGCCTGCCCTACAGGTGTGTTTGAGGGTCTGTGGGGCCCACAGAAAAAATCATAAAAATATAATTACTGTAGGATTCAAGAGTTTAGTTGGTGGGCTACAATTAGAAAAAAGTTTCAAGCCTTAATACCCAATACAAAAATCACAATAATTCCTCCAAATTTTGGATTTTCTACACAATATGAATTTTTGACTTTTTAGATTACAAACCAACTTCGACTAATATGAACTTTTGATGCTCCTAGATTACTGAAAATGCATTAATAAGCTAATAGGAGATGGACTTAAACTATGTAATCAACTTTTAAATCAAAATGAGTGATCATAGACCCAAAATTCCTTAACTGTGGACTATCACAATACCACAATAGAGAGTTTTGACTTTTACACTAAAATTACCAAAGTGAAAGTTGAATTAAACTAATTTGAGAATAAGAGTGGTACTGAGATAGGTTTAGTCCAAGTTCAACAACAACTACACCATTTAACAGATTGAACCAAACATTCCTTATTAACACTCATTTTTATGAATATGAAGCAAGTGACTGATTCAAACCATAAGATTGAAAGATAAACACTTATTATGATATAAAAAGCTAAACTGAGCACCTAGAAACCACTCTCAACAACAAAGACCTCAAGAATGACTAACAGGCATGTAACAGTGAAAAAGGATAAATGAACAACAAAGGCTTTTAACGAATAAACACTAGATTTTAAGCAATATTGAAACTAACAAATTCAAAATAAGCCAAGAAACACAGAAGTAACAGTACTTAACCATTTCTACAGTGAATAAGCAAAATTTGAGTAAAATGGCTCACAAATGAAGTCCAAGCAGAGAAATGAACCAAAGACCACAAACATGAGCTAATGCCTCCCAAGAGGCTCTAAACCATTTGCAATCCAAAATCATCCTTACTCCTTGCTTTCTTGTACTTGTTTCACTGATTTTTCATTTTCCTACTATTTATTTGTGATTTTCTTGTATTTTTGATTTATGATTAAAAACTAAGTATAGTACTAAGTAGAGTTTACAAAAACTTAAAAGTGAATAACATGAGCTTACAAGACCAAGAAATAACACCAGTTAACAATTCTAAGTGAAATTGTCTGTTTCACTTAAAAATGCCACAGATGAATTCATAATAGAAAACTTGAATTTAAGGATTAAAACAGGTTTAAATTACATTAATACAACTGAAATTACATTTGAAAAACAAAGATAACAACTAAAATTATAAATTACAGTACTATGATTTTCCTGCACTAAGACTAAACTAAATTAAACTACACCTGCTATCTTCTGCTCCTTCTTCAATTTATAGCCTCCAAATATGTCTTGTGGGTCCCACAGAAGCTTTCCCACCACCATTGGATCCATGAAACTAATCCTGGCCGTTTGTTGGTTTTGGCTGGAAAACTGGTTAAATACCAATTGGGATTGTAGCCTGTTCGATGGGGGTTTTGGTGCATTTATTGGTCTTGGGAGGTGTAATATGGAAGGGATAAGGGTGTAGGGTAAGCAGGGCAAGTGGTGTTGGTTTTGCAGGTGGTATTGGAGAGGAGAGTGGTATTGAAGGGGAGCAGGATGGTGGTATTTGGTTGGGTTTGACCGGGGTCAAACCGGGGAATGGGAGTGGGCTTATTTATTTGGGCTTTGGGGATTGAGTGGACCAGGTTTGTGTTTGGATTTATGTTTTTATTTTTTTGGTCCATTTGATTTGTAGTAAGAATTAACAACGACCAAAAATGTAACTTCCTGAAATTTGAGGGTTGGCTTTGTAATTTTTCCAAAGTAATCACAAGGGTTTTTCATGCCATATTTGAAAAGTACAAGGACCATGATGAAAATTTCCATATTCGAATACCCCAGGGACTAATTCTGCCAATTTGTGAAACTTTAGGGACCAACGTGTAATTTCTCCAATCTTTTCATCCAAGGACAATTTATACCATAATTGAATAGTACAAGGGTAGAAATTGTAAAGTTTTCATTTTTTATTACCCATGGACCATTTTTGTCATTTTTTAAACTTGGGGGACCAAAGTTGTAATTTTCCAATTTTGAACTTTAAAAGACTTATTTTGACAACTTGTAAATCCCCAAGGACCTTTAATGATAATTTCCCATGTTTTTAATAACCAGGGACTAGTTTTTCCAATTTTTAAAAGTCCAGGGACTGAAACTGCCAATTATGCAATCTTTATTCGTTTTTCATCTGTTTTTACTCATTTTGCATCTGAAACATATAAAACACAAGTTTGGAATATTTTCTGTATTTTGATGCATTTCTGAGTGTTTTTTAAATGTTTTTGTAGTTCAGATTGACCAAAAATGATGAGTATTTACACACTTATCAATCCCCCACACTAAACTATTGCTAGTCCCTAGCAATATAGAATCCAAAAATAACCTGTTTTGAAAACTTAATGGATTTGATGTCTCTTTACTAAAAGCCATTACTTCTGGAGTAGTCAAATGTTTCAGTTCAAGTAAGAACTATGGTACACTGATAACCATATGATTTTGAGCAAATCATAAGCTGTCAACGGATTTGATTTGTCTTTACCAAAAGCCGTTTGCTTCTGGACTAGCCAACTCTTGATGGAATTCAGTGATCATCTTGGTGAGTTGATTACTAATTATGGTTTTTCCACTGCCTTTACCACAAGCCATAACCTTGCGGGCTAGCCAACTCTTTACTTTTTAGGATATGGTGAGTTGAATACCATACAATTTTGGGCAAATTGTCAGCCATAAACGGATTTGATATATCTTTACCAAGAGCCGTTTGCTCCTGGATTAGCCAATCCTTTTGTGGTTTAGACAAAGTGGACTGATAACCATAAAAATTTTGAAATAAAGTGAAATTTTTTTAAAATTTTTGCCAAAAACGAGGGTACCAGAAGGTAAAATGTGATCAAATTCACTAGAATTTCCCCCCACACTTACAATTGAATATTTTCCTCAATATTCAAAGTCCCAGCTATTATGCCGACTCTTTGAACGTAAAAAGGCAACATTACAAGCTAAATATGGAAACACCATTTTCCACATTATTTCTATAAATACATTTTTTTTTTTGTGAAACTTATATACATGGTGAAAACAGCATGGGTAACTCCCCCACACTTAGGGTGAAAACCCTATATACATGCTACTGTTTTTGTTTACCGAGTCGCTAGCTTGACTCGACCCCGAATTCATTTGTTCTTGGGGAAGTATCAAGTGGAAATGACAATCTCCATCGGACTTTCATTCAAGATGTTTGGAAAAACATTTGAAGCACGTGAAAGTTCCACACCGATGAGATAAGTACCCGACTTTACCTAGAATGGTAAATGGAAATGCCGGGGTAAAAAATAGTGTCTTCATTCCTGAAGGAGTGAAGAACAGGAGAAGCTACGGGGTAGGTGTAGAAGAGAAAGAAAGTCATGATGACAATCATGACTAACTCATCATCACCCACAGGAGAATTCATAATATCATGATCTCATCTTTTAAGCTTGTTTGATCAAGACATATCCCGGGTGTGTCTAGATCCAAAGTAGAAGTTATCATACTCCGGCGGAGATATGATATGAGTAAGTTCATCAGAGAACTCCTCAAAGGTAAATGAATCATATTCTGGATTGATGTGAGTGAGTTCATAGGAGAACTCATCGAAGGTAAATGATTCATAATCGGGGAGAGAATTATGAGAATGAGAAGTGGTACTGCCACTAATCTTCTCTCCCATAGGATCAAAATGGAAGGCTTTAAATTCCGGTATAGAATCATCGGAAAAAATGTCACTATCCTTAATGGGGATAGGAGATGAGATGGGTTTCTCTTTGAAAGCCTCAATTTTAGAAATGAGGAGACTGACATTCAATAATGTAGCACGAAGAGCTTCATTTTGGATTTTAGTGTCAATCTCTTCATCATTCTCTTCTTCTAAGCTGACTAGCTCAGAAAGTAATTCTTCCGCATAACTGATGTCTCCACAAGATAATGAATCGTCATCATTAGAATCGGAGAACATCTCAACATCATCATTCGGGAAGACAAGAGGAGGAGGGATATCACACACATGATTAAGAATTCCCTGTGACTCTCTTGGGATTAGGACAAGGTTCTCAACACTAGAGTTTATGAATTCGTCTGATTCCTTTTCAGGAACAGTGCTAAGATGCTCGTCCCCCATGTTTAGAGGGTGAGTGGGAACTTCGGGGGTGTAATATCAGCAGAATGAGGGAGTTGAGAAGGACTAGCAGTCATGGATTCTACAAGTTCCATTATTTCTACTGCTAGTGATTCAGTCATATTCTTTTCTCCCTGTATTTCTACTGAAGCAGTTTCAACTGAAGTTGAATCAAAAGGTTTCTCAGATACCTTTGGGATTGGAACAAAGTCATCTAATTCCTCAAGAGGAATGATTTTGACTTCCTAGTTCCCCATTATCAAGGTATCTGAAGGTTCCTTAGGGTTTTCTTCTTCAAATGGTTCATCCTCATCACTTTCATCCTCAAGATAAAATGAGTTAACAGGAGGCTTTTGTTTCCTAAGAATCAGATCCTTAAGACAGTTTATTCCATCTTGAATGTTCTTGTTGAATTGAGTTTGAGCAATAATCATTTTAGTAATCAATTCAACTCTAGCTAACTTGTCCTGAGGAAGTGGTTGAGGGTTTGTATATTGTGAAGGCTGGTTAAAACCAAATTCATGATTGTTACAAGGAACTTGTTCATAGACAAACTGATTCCTAGTTTGACAATCAGAGCTGTAGTGAGGGCCTCCATAATACTCACAACAGAAAAACTGTTGGGTCTCATGGTGTGGAAGCTGATGGAAAGAATTAGTCGTGTCATGGTAAGAATAGGGATTCTGGTTATAGACAGACCCGTTTCCTGGCTCTACAATGCCACAACTAGGGCAACTACCACCATTATAAGGACTACCACACCATCGACAAACAAGAAGGTGAGGATGAGACATGGAAAGAATCAAAGGTTTTGGAGGGTGAGAAATGAAGAATCAAAAAGGTAGGAGGGTGAAGAAGGATATTTTTGGTATTTTTGGAAAACATTTTGTATAAATAAGAAAGAAAATCTTTTTGAGTTTTTGTGTTAGTTGAAAACTGATTTTAAAAATGTTTTCGGGAACCGTTTTGTTTTTATATGATAATAATATGAACAAGGATGGATAAATATGTTGGGAACGTAGTTTTACTATTTATCAAGTCTCGGTCATTTACTTGTAATAGGTTGCTAAGGCTTGTATGTTTATTATAACTTAAGGCTTATGTAGCAAGCCCATGGGCCTTAAGCCCATTTCTATTTATTAGATAGGGAGGAAGGGAGTGTTGCCCTACTCCTTCCCTATAAATACTATGTAACCTCTCCTTTGAGAGGAGTTGGTTCTCTTAATATTATTATTAGTCTTTCATTTCTTATTTAGGGTTCCTTCCACTCTCTCTCTCTACTCTATTTCTCTCTCTAGATCTCTAAGTGATTATGTTATAAAATCGTGACCTAACAAGTGGTATCATTCGCCAAGGGATAATATAGGTTGATTTAGGTTTGATTTGGTAGAAAAACTAGGTTTTTAATAGTGATTTTTGTCAAAAACGGTTACTGTTCATCGCAAGTTTGCGAGTTTGGGTGTTTTATTGAGTTAGGGTTTTTTCTGAAACTTAGCGAGTTAGGATTTGAAACTTTGCGAGTTTGGAAGTTTTATACTTAGCGAGTTTGAAAATTTTCTTTCGAGTTAGGTTTCAGCTTTATCGAGTTTGGAGATTCTTAGCGAGTTAGGTTTCAGCTCTATCGAGTTTGGAGATTCTTAGCGAGTTAGGTTTTAGTCTGTCGAGTTAAGTAACTTTTGGCAAGTTAGCCTTTACCTTATCGTTTATCGAGTAAGGTTCTTTGTGGCTAATACTAAGGGGAAACTCTGCCCAACTCAATTCACTTTACCGAGTTAGGAATTCCTTAAATCTTACCGAGTTAAGTCTGCCTTAAATCTTATCGAGTTAGATAAAACAACATAAGTTATCGAGTTAGACTTAAACCAGAACATACCGAGTTTGACAACCAATCAGAACATACCGAGTTTGAAAATTTTATCTTAACATACCGAGTTACAGAACATACCGAGTTTGATATCAAGATTTTTCAAATCTAATTACAACCTTTATTTATCTTTAACGATCAAAGATTAACATAATCACTTCATCTCATCTTATCAAAGTTTTCTGGCGGGAAATTTTGAGTAAAATTTATTTTCTACAGTAGACTAAACGTTCAATTTTTACGCGAAATTTAAATTTTGGTATAACGTTGAAAATTTTGGCCCAAAATTCAAATTTTTAGGCCAAAATTCAAAATTTTTCTGTGAAATTTGGCGGCAAAATTTTTGAAACTCAAATTTTTCTTGCAACCTTATAAGTGCATTTCATAGTGATTTTCAAATTTTAGGAAAGAAATTTTTTTCAAATAATTTTTGGAGGGAAAATCTGAATTCACTATTTCGACCTTGCGTGTGACATTTTGCTTGATTTTTTCGATTACATCGCAACAATCAAGGGGGAGAGCAATGTCATCTACAACGTCTCAATCACCTTCTTCCAACTACCTTCCTCACCAATATTCTCATCAGCAACAGGCATGAGCAACAGTACCTTCTTCCAACTACCTTCCTCACCAATATTCTCATCAGCAACAGTACCTTCTTCCAACTACCTTCCTCACCAATATTCTTATCTGCAACAGCATCATCAACAACAAAGTCATAGCTCCCTCATTCGTCATGTGCTGCTCTTTGGCAATGAATCAAGGCCTCCAATGTTGCTACCAGGAACGTATACTGTTTGGAAACAAAGATTTCTACAATGGCTCACAGATCGTCCTGCTGCAGATCTCATGCTTAAATCCATTCAAGATGGTCCATACAAAATGATATCTCTTGCTGACTCAACAGGGATTATCAGACTACAAACTGATGAAGATTTGAATGCTACTGAACTTGCTCAGTACGATGTTGACCATCAGGCTGCATGGTTCATGACATTAGCCCTTCCCAATTCAATTTACATGAATATGGACTTTCAAGCCAGTGCTTACGAAATGTGGAAATATCTTGAAGCTATGCATCATACAGAAGAACTTCATCACATCAGAATGAAGCAAATTCTTGAATCCTTTTTAAGCATGAATCCTCTGAAGACCATTCTCCCTGCTCCACCATCTCCAGTTGTTGACCATGGATCCTTAATTTACACTCCAAATGGTCTCTTCTTCAATCCTCCGAATGCACCTGAGCCTTTCTTCATTCCACAGTACCATCCTGCAACACTACATAATAATGTGCAATCTCTTCTGCTAAATCTAGTGAAGCTTAGTCAAGTATCTTCTAAGAATGGCAATGGCGATATGACTTCAACTTCTGAATGCTTATACACAATGAAAGATACTGATGATGAAGAAGATCTTATCGGACCAAGCATGGCATTTTTGGCATATACGGAAAATATTGTAGATGTGGAAGATCAAGATTATGATTCAACTACACTCTTTGATGCTAATTTTGAATACGATGCCACAGTTAGTAAAATAGAAGTTGAAGAGGGTAATCTCAATGCAGTTTTGTAAAGTGTCATGGGAAATATTCCATGTGATGATGAATATGCAGATTTGGAATCCAATACAGTAGATTTGGAAGCCGATACAACAGATGTGATGTTAATGGCAAACATGCAGGAATTTCACATGAATTATACAGGCCCAGAGTATGATTCTGATGATTCCGAAGATCCATTTGTGAAATTACACAAAGAGAAACGCATGACATCGTTAAGATTACTTTATTCACACCTTGAGCTTCTCTCAAACAAAGACTTAGCAGAAACTCGTTCCGAGTATGGATTCAAATGGGTATTTCCAGACCTGTTTGGAGAAATAGTTGATATTTTCACTACTACAATGTTCGACAACGTGAATCAACTTGAAAAGCAACTTGAAACTGAAGAATTTCACGAGAGTGAATCCAATGCCGCCTTCAGAGTGCTCAAGAAACAGTTTCAACATTTCATCAATTATGACTGTGAAGTGGTAAGCGAGTATTTTTTTGAATACACTCGAATTGAGGCTCAAACCTTCAAAGATATATTGCTCCAACACCTGGATGCTATTGAAAAGTCAATTGTTGAAAGAGTACTTCACAGACTAGAGTATGAAAAAAGGAGGAAGTTGCAGATTCAAGAAGAGTTAATTCATAAAGTTGATGCATTGGATGCTAATTTGGTCGTCATGGAAAGCAATGGGACAGAATTAAAAGAGCAGGATGACCGCGGTAGATTAGGGAATGATACAGATGCAGACTGTGCAGAGATCAGACCCTCCTATGACTCAGAACCCAACTTTGACAAAGAACAGATGGATGAGGAAGATGTCATACCCATCTATGACACAGAACCGAACTTTGACAAAGAGCAAATGGTTGAGGTACAATCTACTGTTGATCACATTATGCCTGCTAATGAGAAACAACAATCTGAGCAACCTAACTTCAGTAATGAAGGAGAGGTTGACCAGAATGCTGTTCAATGTCTTGACAAACGTTCTGAGTCTGAGTCCTTACCTGATAATCCTATAACTGAAACATCATACCAAACTCTTGAGTCTGAAAACCTTCTTCTCAAAAAGACCATTGCCCAGTGTCATAAAGATTTTTCAAAACTAGAGGCACATTGCATCTCACTTGAACTTCAATTGCAAATCGAATCTCTAACTTCGGGCAACAATGGTCAATCTTTGAATGATCAAAGAAAACATGTGGATACATTAGTTAAAGAAAATGAGCTTTTAAAAGGTCAAATTCAAGAAAAGGTGTTTGCACATGCTGCATTGCAAAATAAATTAAGAAGACTGACTGGCCAGAGTGTGGATACTAAGTTTGCAAAACCATCAATCTTGGGGAAACCGCCTTCTCAAATAATCAGAAAACAATCAGTGGTTAGACAACCGACTGCATTTAAATCTGAACGACCTAAATTTTCAAAACCTCGGTTTGCCTCCCAGGTTGTTGAGAAAAACAATTTGACAAAACCAGTCACTCCACATTCTTGGCCTAAGGAAAATGCATCTGTGTCTGCTAAATCTCAACACGTGATTATACCTGGCTCTTCTAGGACTAGTTCGAAAACAGTGTCTAAAACGAGCATTAAAAGTAAAGAGTTTTATGGCCAATACGACATGTACAAGAACTGTGATCTAGAAAAGGCTAGGAAAAAGGCGCTACTTCAAAAGGATGGAATTCTAGGTTCAAAACCTCATGTGAAGCCTTCCAATGTAGTGCATAACACTGCTAGTAGTAGCAAACCAAAACCTAGGAGTTCTCAACAAACTAATAGGAATTGGCTAGCATCTAAGAGTAGTTGCGGAAATAATCATGATGTCTGTGCTTTAAAATATCTTCAAAAGGGAAATTCACTTGAAAAGGCTCAATCGACTAAGACAAACAAACCCGTTGAACCAAATGTCATAAGTCAGAAACCTAAGAAGTGGATCAATATAGGACGTAGGTTTTCTCAACGAAGTGATGCTCCACATTTCATTCCACTTCATCTAAAAGGAAAACATCTCCTAGATCTAACATTAGGTGGGTACCTACAGGTATAATTTTCAAATCGATTGGTCTTAGGTGGATTCCTACAGGAAAGATTTTAGACATTTGCACCAAAACTAATGTGAACTCCACTATATCTACCCCTGAGACAAGAAGGAAAACCGTCGGAATTGTGTGTTCGAGTGTCAAGAAGATAATTGACACTACATCTTTATGCTTCTAACATCTGGAACCCAGTTTCTCTTGGGGATCCGTGTTCTCTGTTTTTCTTGTCTCTTCTTTCTTTCTTTGCAGATATAACAGGAATGGCTTCGGAACAAATCAGTTTCGGACCCGAGCTTAATGTAATGGCTTCGGAACAAATCAGTTTCGGACCCGATCTTAATGTAATGGCTTCGGAACAAATTAGTTTCGGACTCGAGCTTAATGTTATGGCTTCGGAACAAATCAGTTTCGGACCCGAGCTTAATGTAATGGCTTCGGAACAAATCGGTTTCGGACCCGAGCTTATTGTAATGGCTTCGGAACAACTCAGTTTCGGACCCGAGCTTAATGTTATGGCTTCTGTGCAAAACAGCTTAGGACCCGCATTCAACCGTCTAAACTTTCTGATTTCTTCGGCTGAACCATTGTCTCTCTCCTGTAAAGAAGTGGAAACCATGTTTGCTCCATTGTTTGACGATACGATTGTCAACCGTCCCTCTGAGGTCTCACCAATTTCCGCTGCACATCTTGATCACCGTCAAGTACCTGATTCACCTCAACAAACAACAACAACAACTGTTGGGAGAGACGGTCCTCAAATTGCATCTCCAACAACAGAATAACAAACCGTGTCTAACTCACGACAATCAGCTGAAGACTCCATACCTAAATCAGTTCTACAAACTGCAGATAATTACCTCCATCAAGGTTTGTTGATTTAGTTCACCATATTGGTATGCGGTGTTTGACTCCAGATGATTTGCAAAATTTTCTTTAAAACTAAGTGAGTCAAACATCTAACTTTTTTCTTTAAATATTTAAAAAAAAAAAAAAAAAAAAAAAAAAAAAAAATCTTCTTTCTCTGTGTACAAACTTCGTAACTTCAAAACTATGTTCCTTCATTAAAACAAATTTTGCTTTACTCTGTCAAAATGGAACATGTTTTAAGGGGGAGAAAACTTTTCACATTATCATGAAGTTTGCACACCTCATCATAATTCTTCAAGGATAAAATGTTTCTTCATCATTCGTATTAAAATCTCATTTTCAAAAACTTCTATGATCTCTCGAATTAAAATGTACAAAAAAGGTTTCACAAAATATATGCTAATTCGAGGGGGAGAAAGGAAATTCTTTCTGCAATGATTCCAAGTTAACCATGTTTAGACTTCAAATGGAAAAGTATTTAACCTTTAATGAGTAAAGATTCACAAATGTCTTAAACTTAGGTAAAAGGATCTTGCATGGAAAATAAAACGGGCTCTAATAAAAGTTTCTTAAATATTCTCAAAAGTATCACACATAATCGATAAACCTCAGTGACTCAGACTAATGATTTTTTATCCTCGAATGTTCCCGATTGTGAGTTTCTAATTTCTTCATGGTTGTTGTCTAATCGTTCCCTAAATGTTTCAAGTGTTTTCAACGGTCAAAAAGGCATAATCAGAAACTAGGGTTTATGTAATTATCGATCAGGGCTTTCAATTCTTATGTGTTTAGTATAATTAACTAGTTTATATAGCTTTAGAGAACACTAAAGAATGCTCGATTGGTGTAGTTGCTCGATTAGGAACAACATAGGTTTAGAATCATGTGATTTAGGGTTTAAGATGTCGATGTCTTTGCTGCTATTACTAGGACGTTTGTTTGTTTAATATTCAGGCATTATGATGCTAACAAGTGTGCTTAGACTCAAATCATAACCCCAAACCATAATCATAATTGGAAAATTTCGAGTGAAATAATGAATTAATCTGTGATTTTGTGTGCTAATCTGAGAATTCTGAGCACTTAGGTTGATTTAGAATAAGATTTTTGATTCATCTTATACTTGTTTGTGCCTGATGCATTTTCTCTGTGTGCAAGTACATGTCATCCCATTGAAAGTCAAAATTTCAACATTCGATAAAATGTTTCTTATGGAACATATTTTGAGGTCAAAGGACAAAATGTGTTTAAAGGCTAAACTGGTAAATGGATTCAAAATGGTGAGAAACAAATTTTTCCAAACTCTACACTCTTGTTTTACACCGGTAAAGCAAGTGTGGAGACCAAAGCAAAGTCATTCAAAATCTTTCATATTTTCAAAATCTGGAATGCTTTGGCTTCAATAAAAGAATGTCTCTGATCTGAACATCCCAAATACCGGAAGTTTTCCATTCATCACAAAAACAAATCTTCAAAAAAGAACCCATGAGGTTCAACTTTAGATGGAAATCTTTTTCAGATTTTAAAACTCAAAAGCGAGACTCCGGGTCTCAAACAACTTTCAACAGTAAAAGAGTTTTGAATTTCAAACATTCTTTTTCAATAAAAGGAAAGTGCCTTGCTAAACCATTTCTTAAAAAAAAAACGTGCACTTATCCTAAATAACAAGAAGCGTGTTCTCACACGAAGTTTATCATAAACTTCTTAATCTTGAGCAAAATTTATTCAAAATTTTTCAAAAGGTTTTTTTCAAAACTTTTCAAAATTTTGCTCAAGATTTTTCAAATCTTTACTCCCCAATTCGTTCCAAAGTTTAAAAATGTCAAAAACACATACTCGTTTTGAGGGGGAGTATTTCGTTATCAAAATGCTTTGTCTAAATCATGTTTTTATGGTTTGTGCACACATAACAGTGTACAACCCGCACTTGTAAAGAAAGGACCCTAAGGTACGCATCAGTGCCTCAATCCTTATATAAGGAGCGAAGACTTCTTACTTTTGAGTAGAATTAATCAAACATTTTCTGATTTTCATAATTCTGCTCAAAAGACAAGTATTTCACCTCAATGAGTATTCACTTGTTGAGGGGGAGCACTTGAAAACTCATCGTTCTCTAAATCAAAAGTTCTTGTTGATTTCTCCCCATAAGACTCAAAAAGCATATTTTAATCAAATCTTTCTCAAAAACAACATCTTATATGCTATTTTTGAGGGGGAGAAAAGAAAAGTGATTAAAATATGAAAGATCTATGTTGCTCTAAGTCAAATCTCATGCGAGCTAGACTCAGGATTGACCCAGGAATTGACGAAACATTAAAGTTTATAATCGAAAAGACTTATCCTCGATGGGTAATAACCTCAAGTTAGTTACTAGAGCTAGTTGTCACCTAAAAGCTGACAATGGAACTCTCTAACTAGCCACGTAAGCGTGTCTCGAAAAGGATTTGTCTTAGTAGAAATGTACCGTTTCAAGAAACTTTCTGTGGACTTGACCAGGCCGGGTAATAACTTCAAGCTAGTCTAACTAGTGATGTAAGCGTGTCTCGAATCGGTCTTGTTCACTGAAAGTGGATCAATTCAAAAAGTGCTCGCTCCTCCCGCATGTGCAAATTTATTAAATACACATGAGCACATGTGAAGGGGGAGCCCTTCATAAGTAAACACAAAACTCTCAAAGTGTTAAACAAAATGTTTGATAATCACAAACACTTTGAGAGATTTTCAAAGGTTTCTTGGCTATTGTCGGATAATCACGGAGTTATAAGGTGATTAAGATAGGAAAAACCGTCCTATGATCTGCCAGAGCCGGAGGGATCTACCCAAGGACATCTCCAATAGTTAGATTTAGAAGTCCTTAGGTATGATACGAAAAAAGGAGAAAAGAATGAAAGGGGAAAGAAGGAGTTGAAGAATTAAAAAGAAAAGTAAAGAAAAGGGTGAAAAGAAATAGCCCTCCATAAGTTCAACCTTAGGGCAGACACCGGATTCAATTCGTATGCTACTGGTTGTTGCTAAGGCAACACCGGTATTGAAGATGAAGTCGTCATGGACCCAGTAACGCACTGCACTAAACCTTCTTAACCACTCAAGTTCTCTTAAAAGGGCTTGTTTCATTCTCACGGGGAACCAGTGTAATCTATCGACTTATCTCTTAGAGATAGTTGATATTGAAGCAGGAGACCCCTCCCTAGTCTCCATATATGAAACCTAAGTGAGCACTTATCGAGTCTAGAGCCATGAGATACATCAAAGATCTCTTAGGAACACTTAGTATTTTCTACAACATTGGGCACCAGCTGTAAATTATCGAGTCCTTCGCAGATCTGAGCAATCTGCCGAGAACGTTTATGAGAGAATTACTAATGTATTTCTCAATGATTGAACGGAAATTCCTGCCAGGGTCAACATTAAACAGCCCTGACAGCAGGTCACTTCGGTAACCCCACAAGGGTTACGCTTAGTGTTTGCGGTGGTTCTTTAGCAATCTACAGTCGTGGAGTGATCCCCAGCGACTCACCCAGTCATTGAGCTACTTAGTAGGTCTTGTAAGCTCCTTCGGGGGTATCTGACATGGGAACGGCCTTGATAAGGGTTAGAAGGAGTCTTCACACTATGCTGTTGACGATCTCTAATTCCTTATCTATAAGTACCAGATGTTTTATTGCTAACTGTTTACATACAGGGACACATCATCTCCATGGAGACGGATTCCACATGCTCATACATGCATCTTGAAGTCATCAAAAGCTCCCTCAAAGATCTGTGCAACACAAAGTTCAAAGAAAGATTCTACGCCAAAAAGAAGAATCTACAAAGTATAAAGACTAAAGATCTTAAGTCTAAGAAAGGGAACTACGTGCATGTATAAGTCAAAATTCAAAGATGAATGAGCATGTTGGAATGGCGGACAACCACCACAGATACGGAAGTGACGATCGGCAGACAACTTCATAACATGATCAATACACTATCACCAAAGAACAAAGACTCAGAGCAAAGTACATTTTTCTAACAACATGTTTGAAGACGTCTAAAGTTATTCATGTCTAAAGTCAATGACAGAGATGATGACGTCTAGCAATCGTGATGACCGACCCTTAGGGGGAGATTGTGGGGAACGTACTTTTATATTTATTCAAGTCTC
This sequence comes from Artemisia argyi, assembly GCA_030686995.1. Taxonomy (NCBI): domain Eukaryota; kingdom Viridiplantae; phylum Streptophyta; class Magnoliopsida; order Asterales; family Asteraceae; genus Artemisia; species Artemisia argyi. The sequence continues at coordinate 112,771 of JARVZY010003431.1, read as the reverse complement.
GGTCATTACATTTTGTAATAAGGTGATCACAACTACATCAACTAAGAACAAAGAACGATAAATGATTTAGAAGACGTCTAAAGCATTGAAAGTCAAAGATTAAGACGAAGACGTCAAGCAACCTTGATGACCGACCCTTAGGGGGAGATTGTTGGGAACGTAGTTTTACTATTTATCAAGTCTCGGTCATTTACTTGTAATAGGTTGCTAAGGCTTGTATGTTTATTATAACTTAAGGCTTATGTAGCAAGCCCATGGGCCTTAAGCCCATTTCTATTTATTAGATAGGGAGGAAGGGAGTGTTGCCCTACTCCTTCCCTATAAATACTATGTAACCTCTCCTTTGAGAGGAGTTGGTTCTCTTAATATTATTATTAGTCTTTCATTTCTTATTTAGGGTTCCTTCCACTCTCTCTCTCTACTCTCTTTCTCTCTCTAGATCTCTAAGTGATTATGTTATAAAATCGTGACCTAACAAAATATACAATGAGCGTATATCCAGATTTACTAATTTGCAAAACCGTTTAGAATACGCGCACAACCTCCCGGGCAGCGGCGCCAAATTTTGATTGAGGCAAAAGCAGTCAACCAAAGTCAACCACGGATGTGGTCAATATAATCAAACTCCTTAGGCTCAATTCTCCGTGGAATATAGTGTTTCCCCGGGTCGTTATGTCCCAACGAGGTGTGATGGTATAAAAATGGGTTTGTGATTGGGTGAATTTGAATGGGAAGTAACCAGATAAAGATTTGGATTTGATTTACACTATTGGAATGATTAGGAATAACAGTATTAACAATTACGGGAAACAGATGTGTATAAACGTAAATCAAATTAAAATCAGACACGATTGCGTGCTGGGAAAAAGGTGAGTTTTAAGGAAAAATAAACTACAGAGGGTGAAAATGAAACTGTTACAAACTTAATATTAAAAGAAAATTTAATTAAAAAGAAAATTATTTTTTTGATGATTATTATTTTTTTTATTATTTAAAACTATTTAATTACTTATTATTAATATTTAACTTATACTAAATATAATCTAATATTAAATTAAAACTAAGAAAATGAAAATTTATATATATATTTTTAAAAATTCTAAAATAACTTAAAAATAATATAAAAACTTAAAAATATGTCTTTTTGTCTTTTTATGATTTTAATAATAACTAATTACTAATTATATTAATTAAACTAATTAACTAATTTAAATTACTAATAATACTACAAATAGCTTAGAAAATTAAGAAATATTTTTTAAAACTAATTAACCATCACTGGAATCCTAAGAAATTATAAAAATTTTATAAAAAATATTTTTAAACTATTTTACTAATTATTAAACTAAATATTATTTAATTACTAATTAAACTAATTAAATTATAATAATTAGAATATGAACAGTAAAAATTCTAGAAAAATTCCTAAAATTATTTTATAACATATAAAAGCTAGGAAAAATATAAAAACTAGGTATTACTTGATAGAAACTAATTATGCTATTTAATACTTAAATATTAATTAATTAGTACTAAAACTAATATTAAATCTAATAAATAATAAATTACAATATAAAAATCTGAAAAAATTACCAAAAATACTTTAACATAAAAGAAAATTAAGAAAAATATGAAAATGCAATTAACTTAAAAAAAGCTAAAAAGGAAAATTAAAAAGATAATTAATATTAAATAGAAACTATCACTTAATTTTAAATTGGTTTTTTCTGGATTTTCTTCTGGAAATCTATTTTATACCTAAAAACTAAGAACTTTTGGGAAAACACCTTTTCCCAAACTTAAAAATAAGCAAAATGGACACAATAAGCTAAAACAGTTGACTTTTGTTGACTTTTGAAGGAAATAAGCTTATGTGGGGTTCACAGGGGTGGAAAATGGTTCAAATAACTTATTTGGACTGATATAAGCTAGAAACAACAAAACATACCACTGAATAAGCCAACAAGCACAAAATAAGCACTTGATTCCTTGTCTTCACGAAAATGGGACAGATTTGGAACTGATCTAGGGGGCCCACAAGGGTTTTTAAGCTCAAAGGCTCGGTACAAATAGAAAGGTGGGCAGCTTATGAGTCCAAAGATCCAAGGGGGAGGATGTGGGACCCACAGAAGTGGTGGTTGTGGTGACTGTATAGCAGCAACAGGGGAAATGCCTGCCCTGCAGGTGTGTTTGAGGGTTTGTGGGGCCCAGAAAAAAATGATAAAAAAATATATGTACTGTAGGATTCAAGAGTTTAGCTGGGGGGCTACAATTAGAAAAAAGTTTCAAGCCTTAATACCCAATACAAAAATCACAACAATTCCTCCAAATTTTGGATTTTCTACACAATATGAATTTTTAACTTTTTAGATTACAAACCAACTTTGACTAATATGAACTTTTGATGCTCCTAGATGACTGAAAATGCATTAATAAGCTAATATGAGATGGACTTAATCTATGTAATCAACTTTTAAATCAAAATGAGTGATCATAAACCCAAAATTCCTTAACCACTACTGTCACAATACCACAATAGAGAATTTTGACTTTTACACTAAAATTACCAAAGTGAAAGTTGAATTAGACTAATTTGAGCATAAGAGTGGTACTGAGATAGGTTTAGTCCAAGTTCAACAACAACTACACCCTTTAACAGATTGAACCAAATACTCCATATTAACACTCATTTTTATGAATATGAAGCAAGTGACTGATTTTAAACCATAAGATTGAAAGATAAGCACTTGTTATGATATAAAAAGCTAAACTGAGCACCTAGACACCACTCTCAACAACAAAGACTTCAAGAATGACTAACAGGCATGTAACAGTGAAAATGGATAAATGAACAACAAAGGCTTTTAATGAATAAACACTAGATTTTAAGCAATGTTGAAACTAACAAATTCAAAATAAGCCAAGAAACACAGAAGTAACAGTACTTAACCATTTCTACAGTGAATAAGCAAAATTTGAGTAAAATGGCTCACAAATGAAGTCCAAGCAGAGAAATGAACCAAAGACCACAAACATGACCTAATGCCTCCCAAGAGGCTCTAAACCATTTGCAATCCAAAATCATCCATACTCCTTGCTTTCTTGTACTTGTTTCACTGATTTTTCATTTTCCTACTATTTATTTGTGATTTTCTTGTATTTTTGATTTATGATTAAAAACTAAGTATTATACCAAGTAGAGTTTACAAGAAATTAAAAGTGAATAACATGAGCTTACATGACCAAGAAATAACACCAGTTAACAATTCAAAGTGAAATTTTCAGTTTCACTTAAAAATGCCACAGATGAATTCATAATAGAAAACTTGAATTTAAGGATTAAAACAGGTTTAAATTACATTAATGCAACTGAAATTACATTTGAAAAATAAAGATAACAACTGAAATTATAAATTACACTACTATGATTTTCCTACACTAAGACTAAACTAAATTAAACTACACCTGCTATCTTCTGCTCCTTCTTCAATTTATAGCCTCCAAATATGTCTTGTGGGTCCCACAGAAGCTTTCCCACCACCATTGGATCCATGAAACTCATCCTGGCCGTTTGTTGGTTTTGGCGAAAAAACTGGTTAAATACCAATTGGGTTTGTAGCGTGTTGGATGGGGGCTTTGGTGCATTTATTGGTGTTGGGAGGTGTAATATGGAAGGGATAAGGGTGTAGGGTGAGCAAGGAAAGTGGTGGTGGTTTTGCAGGTGGTATTGGAGAGGAGAGTGGTATTGAAGGGGAGCAGGATGGTGGTATTTGGTTGGATTTGACCGGGGTCAAACCAGGGAATGGGGGTGGGCTTATTTATTTAGGCTTTGGGGATTGGGTGGACCAGTTTTGTGTTTGGGTTTGTGTTTGGATTTTTTTGGTCCATTTGATTTGTAGTAATAATTAGGAAGGACCAAAAATGTAACTTCCTGAAATTTGAGGGTTGGCTTTGTAATTTTTCCAAAGTAATCACAAGGGTTTTTCATTCCATATTTGAAAAGTACAAGGACCATGATGAAAATTTCCATATTCGAATACCCAGGGACTAATTCTGCCAATTTGTGAAACTTCAGGGACCAACATGTAATTTCTCCAATCTTTTCATCCAAGGATAATTTATGCCATAATTGAATAGTACAAGGGTAGAAATTGTAAAGTTTTCATTTTTATTACCCAGGGACCATTTTTGTCATTTTTGAAACTTGGGGGACCAAAGTTGTAATTTTGAAATTTTGAAATTTAAAGGACTTATTTTGACAACTTGTAAATTCCCAAGGACCTTTGATGATAATTTTCCATGTTTTTAATAACCAGGGACTAGTTTTGCCAATTTATAAAAGTCCAGGGACTGAAACTGCCAATTATGCAATCTTTATTCGTTTTTCATCTGTTTTTACTCATTTTGCATCTGAAACATATAAAACACAAGTTTGGAATATTTACTGTATTTTGATGCATTTCTGAGTGTTTTTTTTTTAAATGTTTTTGTAGTTCAGATTGACCAAAAATGATAAGTATTTACACACTCATCAGTTATCCTAATGCCTCTTGTCATGTAGTAATCCTAACTACACGAATGTAGTCTTACATGTGGTCTTGGAATGAATCACTAACGCAAGTTCTAGAATCTAAATGCTACCGGTACACTCACAAGCACTAAGGCTTTTCCTAACAAGTCTAGGGGCGAACCTCACCTGTATGCACTTAGTAGATCGTTGGCACGAGTCTTAGACGCTTCAAATAACGGATGGTCACTAGTGCACTTCTTGGATCGCTGACACGTTATTTGCATAACGGATGGTCACCAAGTCATACACTAGATCGCTGGCATGTTAGTCAATTAATCTAATACTCGGATGGTCACTACCTTATTCATAAATTTTTTTGAGTGGTACGGTTTTTGTGCTAGTTATATAACTTCTATCCATGAGACGCTTATTAAGACTAAAGTTTCACTCCTATATGTTGCAAAAAATTTTAAATTTGGTGCTAAAATTGCCCTAACAAGTATTTTTCTCAGTTTTATTACGCATCTACTATTAAACAAAACAAAAATCAAGCGAAGTTGTAGTTTCTAAGGCATCCTAATTTACCCACCCTACACTTAAACCGAACATTGTCCTAAATGTTCTAAATGAAAGATGTAAAAGTAAAAATAAATGAGAATGAAAGAAACTAATACTCCCCTGATTCGCTCGGTATGGACGATGTGATAACATGGTTAAATCTTCCCCCAAGAGAATGAACATGATAAGCTCCACTCCAGAAATATAAATCATCTTCTTGTCTAATATAACTTGTAATCAACAAACAAACAAACCAAAGCATCAAATCGAACAAAGAAAAATCACAACTAGATGTAATTCCAGACTTAGAAATAAAAACAAAACAAAACAATAAAAGGATAGGATACTTGTGGAATGAATTACAAATAAGAACTCATAAAACATATCCATAAGTATTGACACACAAACAAGATAGAATATATGCTAATCATGAATTGTGAATTTTTCATGTTCAAATTTCGTTCTTTTTAACAAAATATAAACTTCCTGATTGGCTCCAAACGGTCAATCTAAACTGATCAGGTGATGGTCAACTAGGTCAAACAGCCTAGAGTCAATGCTCCGCGGAATATAGTGGTTTCCCCGGGTCGTTATGTCCCGACGAGGTGTGAATTGTTATCAAACGGGCTTGTGATCGGGTGAATCTGGATGAAAAAGGGTTTGAGAGTGATCTGACTAAGGAATCTACAATGAAATAGCTTAAATAAGCTATATAAATAAGACTGGAAAGTAGGAAAAACCAGAAACGTTTAAAACTTAAAACGCGTACGTTCACGTTTAAATAACACGTAAACGTACAAAATTAAAAGTGAAAACGGAAATCTGAAAACACCCAGGGGGTGAAAATGACTTTTTTTTACAAACCTAAAGTTAAAAGAAACTTTTTAGAAAAAGAAAATAAATTTTAACACTAATTAATTAATTACTAATTAATACTTATTATTAATATTTCAATAACTAAAATACAATATAATATTGATTAAATACTAAAAAGGTGAAAATTAATTTTCTAAAATTATAAAATAACTAAAAACAAGTTTTAAAATTAAAAATAAGTATTTTTGTCTTTTTGTGCTTTTTTAATTAATTATTAATTATCTAATTAAACTATTTTAAATTAAGAAAAATAGAAAATGAACAGTAAAAATTCTAAGAAAATTCCTAAAATTATTTTACATTATATAAAAGCTAGGAAAAATATGAAAACTAGGTTTTGCTTTATAAACACTAATTATGCTATTTAATACTTAATATTAATTAATTATTAATAAAACTAAGATTAATTCTAATAAATACTAAATGATAAAATAAAAATCTGAGAAAATTATTATAAATACTTTAATATAAGAGGAATTTAAGAAAATTATAAAAAAGCTAAGTTCTTAAAAAAAATTTAAATATGAAAATTAAAATTTAAATAGAAACTATCACTTAAAAATAAATTGGTTTTTCTGGATTTTCTTTCTGGAAAACTATTTTACAACTAAAATAGTGAAACTTTAACAAAAACAACTTTGGTGTAACTCAGAAATAAGCCAGAATAAGCCAAAAAGTTGAGACAGTTGACTTTGTTTGACTACAAAGGAAAATAAGCTAAAATGGGTGTAAGTGGGACCCACTCTGGATGATTCAGGTCCAAATAAGTTAGATGAACATGTTTAAACAAGAAAATGCAAGTATGATCCACTGAATAAGCAAATAAGCTAATAATAAGCACATGGATTCTTATATGGTCTCAGAAACTGGGACAGAAATTTGGGCTTGATTCAAGTGGGGTCCACAGGGTTATAGGTCAAACCAAGGGTCAAAGTCTCAACCCTGGTAGGAGGGGGGTTGAATGAAACAAAAATGGAGGGCTATGGACCATTGTGGTGGCCACAAACCACCACCAAAGTGAGTGGTGTGGGCTGTGGTATGTGCAGCAGGGGATGCACCTCCCCTGCAGGTGTCTTTGATCAAAAGTGGGGCCCACCAGAAAATTACTAAAAATCAAAAGAACATGAAATTCAATAGATGAGTTGATGGACTATGCATAGAAACAAGTTTCAACCTTTGATTCAAACCACAAAATTCAAAACAATTGCTTGAATTTTTGGAAAAATCTGATGTGCACAATTTTGACTTTTGTAAAAAAACTTGGATTGTTGACTTATGTGAACTTGTGATGAATCTAACAAACTAATAAGGTTATACTAAGATGAAATAACACCAAATCAAGCTAAAGTACCTACAGATGAAATGATATGAGGGTTCAAGGATCTCACAGTCACAACAGTGCACAGACTTGTGAGGTGTTTTGTTGATTTTGACTATTTTGTACAAGAGACCTAATATTGAGACTTGTTAAGACCTAATATAACCTGAATGAATGTGACCAAACCATAATTTTTCAACAAAACACTCTTTAACCTATCTAAACTAGTAAATCCAAACACCCCTTAAAAGTTATGATTTTTTGGTTTTATGAGGCAAATGGTGATCTGAGACAGACCTGTTAATTCAAACCCATGAGATAAGCTATAAAGACATGGTACTAACTATAGTGAACATAAATTAAGCTCAGTATCAAGTACAAACAAAATTAGGTAAATAAAAATACTAAGTGATCACAGAGGTTGATTTAAGACTCAAATCAAAGATACACACCTTAAGTCAGAGTCAAAAGGCTCATGAGAGCTTGTTGCCAAGCTGTATAACTAAACACAACCACCAAACCCTTTCTGAATTACCATATCACCATGATAGACACCTGTTGACTTTTGTTGACTGGTGATCCCTTTTTGAACTAAACTCTATTTTGCACCTTGTTGAACTTATGAAACTTTATAAAAGACTTATTTAAACCACAATTACTACTAATTAAGCATTTTCATAACATTACAGAATGAAATAAATTTCTTAAATAAAAATTGCAATGGTGAAATAAAAACTGGAACTGGATTCTGAATTGAACTAGATTGTTGTTACACTAAGAAACTTTTAGGAATACAATTCAAAGCTTGAACAAACACAGGGAATGAAATTACATTAAATTAAACTATATCTAAATAAAACTACCTACTGCTACACTAATACATGTTTCTTCTCCCTTTTTTGACTTAAATAGATCCTGGAGTGTTGTAATCTCTTTCCCACTTCTTTTTTAAGCCGTTGGATGAGCTCCCATCAATCTGAGCCTTTGAATATTATTTTGGCGGGAAAATTACTTAGGCAGTTGGTGGGGGTTTAGTGAGAGAATTTATGAGGAGGGGGGTTGGTGAGAGATATTAATGAAGGTGGGGTGAAAAGATGGGAAAATAGAGAGGAGGGGGGATCAGGTTTACTGGAAATTAGGGAATGTTAATGGAGGTTAAGGATGGGGGGTGTACAGTGTTTGAGGGGGTGAGGGTGTTGACTGTGGGGTTTGACCGGGTTTATATTTAAAATTGGGAGTGGGCCGGTTATGTGGGGATTGGGGTTTTAGTGGACCAGGGAAGGATTATTGGGTGGATTTGGTTTATGTTTTGGGTGGAAATAATAATAAGGGTCCATTTGGTATTTGTAACTTTAATTCACAAGGACCATTTTTGTAATTTTAGAAAGGTTAGGGCTGAAAATGTAAACTTTCCAAATTGCAACAAAGGACCAAAATTGCCAATCCCCAATATCCAAGAACCAATTTTTTTGCATTTTTCACTTTTAAAATTCCCGGGGACCATTTATACCAAAATTCCAAACTATGAGGACCAAACATGTAAATTTCTCAAACTTCACCCCAAGGGCTAAAAATGATTTTTGTAACTTCCCAAGGACCCAAAATGGTTTTTCTTTCAAAAATATTTCACAGGGACCAAAACTCCAGGGACTAATTTTGTAATTTTCCAAAACTTTTCCAATTTTTCACCAAAGGACAAAATATGAAAACTTATGATTTCAAAAGGACCTTTGGTGACTTTTTCCATATTTTGAATGACCAGGGACTAGTTTTGTCATTTTATGAAAGTTGGGGGACTGAAACTGCTAATTTTGCAAACTTTTTACGTTCTTCATCTGTTTTTACTCATTTTGCATCTAAAACATATAAAACACAATTTTGAAATATTTTTAGTATTTTGATGCATTTCTGAGTGTTTTTGTATGTTTTGCAGTTCAGATTTGACCAAAAAATGATGAGTGTTTGAGCACTCATCAATCCCCCACACTAAACTATTGCTAGTCCCTAGCAATAAACTATTTTGAAAACTTGATAGATTTTAAACTCTTTACCAAAAGTCATCACTTCTGGAGTAGCCAAGTGTGAGAACTGTGGTACACCTGATAACCGTGTGATTTTTAGCAAACCACCAGCTGTCAACGGATTTGATTAGTCTTTACCAAAAGCCGTTTGCTTCTGGACTAGCCAACTCTTGATGGAATAGTCAACATCTTGGTGAGCTGATTACCAATTATGAATTTTCCACTGCCTTTACCACAAGCCATAATCTTGCGGGCTAGCCAACTCATTCGCTTTATGGGATATGGGGAGTTGATGAACCATACAATTTTGGGCAAATTGCAAGCCATAAACGGATTTGAGATGTCTTTACCAAGAGCCGTTTGCTCCTGGACTAGCCAATCCCTTTTGTCGGTTAGACAAGGCGGACTGGTTACCGCAAAAATTTTGAAGCACCAGTGAAAAAATTTTAAATTTTTTTTTAAATTTTGGCTAAAAACGGGGGTATTAGATAGTAAAATGTGATAAAATTCGCTAGAATAGCGAAATACCCCCCACACTTAGGATGAATATTGTCCTCAATATTCAAAGTCCCGGCTATTATGCCGACATTTTGAACGTAAAAGGGCAACATTACAGGCTAAGCGTGGAAAATACCATTTTGTTTTTCACTTCATAAGTAACCATAGCATGGGTGACTCCCCCACACTTAGGGTGAAAACCCTATAAGCATACTACTGTTTTTGTTTACCGAGTCGCTAGCTTGACTCGACCCCGAATTCATTTGGCCTTGGGGAAGCATGATGTGGAAGAGACAATCTCAATCGGACTTTCATTCAAGATGTTTGGACAAACATTTGAAGCACGTGAAAGTTCCACACCGATGAGATATAATCCCGGCTCAAGATAATGGTAAATGAAAATGCCGGGATCAAATATAGTATCTTCATTCCCGAAGGAGTGAAGAAGAGAAGAAGTCACCTTATAGGTGAAGAAAAGGAAGAAAACCATGATGAAAATCATGATTTGATATTCTTCCTCGAGATCAGGCTCATTAGCCTGAGTTTGGATTTCAAGGGTTAAGCTCAAAAACATCCCGGGAGGGTGGGTGGGAATTTGCAAATTCTCATGATTGAGTGCATCTCCCCCCGGGCTATCAAACTCCGTAGGAGTCATGATATGATGAGTGAGTTCACTGGAGAACTCCTCATGAAGAGAATTATTCACAAGATGTGAATTTGTGAACTCATGTTCCATTGTGGACTCATCACAATCCTCATTCTGAATATCAAAGAGTGGATTATCAGAAATCAAAGTGAATTCAGAGTCGAATTCAAATAGAGGATTGGTGAGAGTAGTATTGAATGGTTTGGGAACAAAGTGATTATTATTCTCTATTGGACTGTTAGGATAAGAAGTGAGTGGTGGATCATGATATAGGAGACTTTCAATTTCTCCCAGATCGGCTTCGAAATCGAGGAGACCATCATCACTTTCCAATGAAAGTGGATTGATGTGAGTAAGTTCATCGGCGAACTCCTCAAGAAGAGGATCAGCATCAGACTGTGGGAGTGATGCCTCAATATACTCAATGTCTCCATGAGATGTACAATCATCATTAAAATCTGAGAAAGTCTCAAAATGATCGTTTGAACACTCAATAGGGGAAGGAATATCACACATATGATCAAAAGTTCCCTGTGACTCTCCTGGGATTGGGACAAGGTTCTCAACACTAGACTTTATGAATTCGTCCGATTCCTTTTTAGGAACAGTGTCAAGATGCTCGTCCCCCATGCTCAAAGAGTGAGTGGGAACATCGGGTGTGATAACAGACTGAGGGAGTTGAGAAGGACTAGCATTCATGGATTGTACGAGTTCCATTTGATCTTCTGCTAGTAATTCCATCATAGTCTTTTCTCCCTGATTTTCTGTGGATGGAATTGCTATAGATGAACTTGATGAATCCTTACAGAATTGAGAAATATCAAGGGTGACTTCATCATCACTATCATCGTCGAAAAGAGCAGCATTACGAAATATGGCACGTGTTTTAGCTGCTTGTTCTAAGACTAGCAATTCTTCCTTGCTCAATTCGTTTCTAGCTGCTCGTTCTTCGGTAAGTAATTCTGCCATAGATTTCTCACGAGAGCTTTGAAACGATGAAGTAGCTAACTCCTCCTTAAGTTCTTTCAATATCTCAAGAGCCTCTAGTAAAAGGTCTTGCTCAGTATAAAGAGGAGTTGCTTGAATCATTTGGTACAGTGGAGGTTGGTCTGAAAACGAATAGTCATAATTGTTACAAGGAAATGGATTCCTTATTTGACAATCCGAGCTAGAGTGTGGACCTCCACAGTACTCACAACAGTAAAACTGATGTGGCTGTGAGTCGTATGTGCTTGAGTCATAATTGTTATCAGGAAACTGCTCATAGACAAGCGTGTTTCCCGATTGACAATCAGAACTGTAATGTGAACCACCACAGTACTCACAACAGTAAAACTGCTGAGTATCATGGTGTGGTAGCTGGTGGAATGAATCAGTCGTGTCATGGTAGGAATAAGGATCTTGGTTATAGACAGACCCGTTTCCTGACTCTACTATGCCACAACCGGGGCAATTACCACCATTATGAGAACTACCACACCACTGGCAAACCAGAAGGTGTGGATGAGACATAGAAAGAATCAAAGGGTTTGGGAGGATAAGGAATGAAGAATCAAAGATGTGAGAGGGTAAAGGTGAATATTTTTGGGTTTTTGGAAAGACATTTTATACAAGTGATAAAGAAAATGTTTTTGTGTTTTTTGTGTTCGTTGAAAACTGAGTTTAAAAAGTTTTCGTGAACGGTTTTGTTTTGAAAATAAGAAAATATGAACAAAGGATGGATAAATATACAATGGATGTATATCCCGATTCACTAATCAGAAAAACCGTTTAGATTAGCGCGCACACCTCCCCGGCAGCGGCGCCAAAAATTGATTGGCTCCAAACGGTCAACCTAAACTGACCAGGTGATGGTCAACTAGGTCAAACAGCCTAGAGTTAATGCTCCGCGGAATATAGTGGTTTCCCCGGGTCGTTATGTCCCGACGAGGTGTGAATTTTTATCAAACGGGCTTGTGATCGGGTGAATCTGGATGGAAAAGGGTTTGAGAGTGATCTGACTAAGGAATCTACAATGAAATAGCTTAAATAAGCTATATAAATAAGACTGGAAAGTAGGAAAAACCAGAAACGTTTAAAACTTAAAACGCGTACGTTCACGTTTAAATAAAACGTAAACGTACAAAATTAAAAGTGAAAACGGAAATCTGAAAACACCTAGTGGGTGAAAATGACTTTTTTTACAAACCTAAAGTTAAAAGAAAATTTTTAGAAAAAGAAAATAAATTTTAACACTAATTAATTATTTAATATTAATTAATTACTAATTAATACTTATTATTAATATTTAAATAACTAAAATACAATATAATATTGATTAAATACTAAAAAGGTGAAAATTAATTTTCTAAAATTATAAAATAACTAAAAACAAGTTTTAAAATTAAAAATAAGTATTTTTGTCTTTTTGTGCTTTTTTAATTAATTAATTACTAATTAATTATTAATTATCTAATTAAACTATTTTAAATTAAGAAAAATAGAAAATGAACAGTAAAAATTCTAAGAAAATTCCTAAAATTATTTTACATTATATAAAAGCTAGGAAAAATATAAAAACTAGGTTTTGCTTTATAAAAACTAATTATGCTATTTAATACTTAATATTAATTATTTATTAATAAAAATAAGATTAATTCTAGTAAATACTAAATGATAAAATAAAAATCTGAGAAAATTATTATAAATACTTTAATATAAGAGGAATTTAAGAAAAATATAAAAAAGCTAAGTTCTTAATAAAAATTTAAAAATGAAAATTAAAATTTAAATAAAGTTAAATAGAAACTATCACTTAAAAATAAATTGGTTTTTCTGGATTTTCTTTTTGGAAAACTATTTTACAACTAAAATCATGAAACTTTAACAAAAACAACTTTGGTGTAACTCAGAAATAAGCCAGAATAAGCCAAAAAGTTAAGACAGTTGACTTTGTTTGACCACAAAGGAAAATAAGCTAAAATGGGTGTAAGTGGGACCCACTCTGGATGATTCAGGTCCAAATAAGTTAGATGAACATGTTTAAACAAGAAAATGCAAGTATGATCCACTGAATAAGCTAAAATGGGTGTAAGTGGGACCCACTCTTGATCACGAAGTTCGTTTAATTCGTTTAGTTGAACTTTTCTATGATCACCCGCCGTTTTGAGGTCGAAATTGGCATGCTTGAGAGCCCAATAAGCTTTGTGTTCAAGCTCGATCGGAAGATGGCACGCTTTCCTGTACACAAGTTTATAAGGCGTACACCCAATGGGTGTTCTGTAAGCCGTACGGAAAGCCCAAAGTGCATCATCTAATTTATCCGACCACAATGCACGATTCTCACCTACAGTTCTTTCCAATATTCTTTTAATGCCCCGATTGGAAACTTCGACTTGTCCACTCGTTTGAGGGTGGTACGCAGTAGAAAGACGGTGAGTTACACTGTACTTTTGCATGACTTTGTCGACTTTGTCATAACAGAAGTGCGTACCACGATCACTAATAATAGTACGTGGAGTTCCGAATCGGGTAAAAAGAGCTTTTAAAAATCTCACAACTACTCGGGCATCATTTGTGGGTAAAGCTTTCGCTTCAACCCATTTTGACAAGTAGTCAACTGCCACGAGTATGTATTTGTTGCCGTGAGAGGACGGAAATGGCCCCATAAAGTCGATGCCCCAGATATCAAAAATTTTACAAACTTGAATTGCATTCTGAGGCATTTCATTCTTTTATGAAATATTCCCGTGACGTTGACAAGCGTCACAGGATTTGACCAAATCTTGGGCATCCTTGTAGATCGAGGGCCAATAAAAGCCGGAATCAAACACCTTTTTGGCGGTGTAGTTGGGATTGTGGTGGCCCCCCGTGGGACCATTATGGCAAGCCTTTAAAATTTCAGCGGCTTCCTGACCATACACACACCGCCGGATGACTTGATCTGCGCATATTTTGAACAAGTAGGGGTCGTCCCAAAAGTAATGTTTTACTTCCTTAAAAAATTTATTTTTTTGTTGGGACGACATTCCTTTCACAATGATGTTACCCGCAAGGTAGTTTGCAAAGTCGGCAAACCATGGGGTAATCGAGTCTCCACGAAATGAAACCGCATTGAGGGTTTCGAGAGGAAATGTTTCATTTATTTCCTTTTTCTCGAAATCATTTTGGTGAGGGTTTTCAAGACGGGAGAGATGATCAGCAGATAGGTTCTCAGCTCCTTTTTTTTCACGAATGATGATATCAAATTCCTGAAGGAGGAGAACCCAACGGAGGAGTCTCGGCTTTGCATCTTGTTTTGCAAATAGATATTTCAAAGCCGAGTGATCCGTATACACTATGCTTTTGGTCAGAATCAAGTATGGCCGGAATTTTTCAAAAGCATACACCACAACTAATAATTCTTTTTCAGTGGTGGTGTAATGACTTTGAGCCTCGGTCATAGTCTTACTGGCATAGTGTATAGGCTGAAAATGTTTTGTTTTGCGTTGCCCCAAGACTGCCCCTATAGCATAATCACTAGCATCACACATGAGCTCGAAGGGCAAGTCCCAATCGGGGGCAACAAGAATCGGTGCCTCGGTAAGCCTTTTCTTTAATGTTTCAAAGGCTTCGATGCACTCAGGGGAGAAGATAAAAGGAGCATCCTTTCGAGGAGATGGGTCATAGGCCGGGCGATTTTAGAAAAATCTTGAATAAACCTACGATAGAAACCGGCGTGACCCAAAAAGCTCCTAACACCTTTCACAGTCGTGGGATGAGGCAATTTTGCAATGACGTCCACTTTGGCTCTGTCAACCTCAATCCCGTTCTTTGAAATTTTATGGCCGAGGACAATGCCCTCTTTGACCATAAAGTGACTCTTCTCCCAATTTAGACATAACTTTGTGTCTTCACAACGTTTTAGCATGTTGTCTAAATGGGAGAGACATGATTGGAACGAATCCCCAATGACCGAAAAATCGTCCATGAAGACCTCCATAGTTTTCCCGATCATGTCGGAAAAAAATGGCCATCATACATCTTTGAAACGTGCCCGGAGCATTACATAAGCCAAATGGCATACGTTTATATGCGAAAGTTCCATAGGGGCACGTAAAAGTGGTCTTTTCTTGGTCTTGTGGGTCAATGGGAATCTGAAATTAACCCGAGAAACCATCGAGGATGCAATAGTACTCATTCCCCACTAATCTCTCGAGCATCTGATCCATAAAGAGCATAGGAAAATGATCCTTACTGGTAGCGTCATTCAATTTACGATAATCAATGCAGACGCGCCAACCCGTAACCAAACGAGTTGGAAATAACTCATTCTCCTCATTTGTGACAACAGTAATGCCACCCTTTTTTGGAACACAATGAATTGGGCTGACCCAAGGACTGTCCGAGATAGGGTAAATCAATCCGGCATCAAGAAGTTTTAAAACCTCTTGTTTGATAACCTCGTGAATTTTTGGATTCACCCTTCTTTGATGTTGGACCGCAGGTTTGAAGTCATCCTCCATTAATATCTTGTGAGTACAAAACTCAGGGTCGATGCCCTTGATGTCGAAGAGTCGCCAAGCAATTGCTCATTTATGAGACTTCAAAACCTTTATAAGAGCAGCCTTTTCCTCAACACTTAAGTTTTTAGCAAATATGACGAATAATTTATCATCACCCTCCAGAAATGCATATTCAAGATCGAGGTTAAACGTTACTGCTTCATTACCAACACGAAGAGTTATTTCCTCTTCGTGCACATCAATTAACGCACGACCCGTCCTTAAGAATCCTCTCCCAAGAATGAGAGGAACTCGTGGGTCAGCATCGAAATCCACAACCACAAAATCTACCGGAAAGTGGAAGTTTCCCACTTTCATAAATACATCCTCGGCAATGCCGAGGGGACGAGATGTTGAGCGGTCTGCCAGCTCGAGAGTCATGCAGGTGGTTGTGAGTTCTGGAAGAGAGAGCTTTTTCCATATTGAATAAGGCATCAAGTTGATGCTTGCACCTAGATCGGCCAGGGCGAAGCACTCAACCATTCCAGGAAAAACACATGGAATGAGAAATTTTCCCGGATCTCCTAGCTTCTTGGGAAGCTTTTTCAGAAGAACTGCAGAGCAGTTTTCATTGAGTGGAGTTCGAGCCATTTTGAATAGTTTCTCTTTATTGTTCAACAGATTTTTGATTGTCGATGCGAATTTAGGCATCAACAGGAGAGCATCCGCGAAACTGATATCAAAATGAATATCTCGGAAGATTTGAAAAAACTTTTCCATTTGATGATTTGCTTTTTCGCGGAGCTTCTGGTCTTGTAACCTAGATGGATATGGTAGTGAAGGTTTGGATTTAGGGTTCTCTCCAGGAGTTGTTAATGGTTCAAACACAACTCCCGGTTTTGGTACAATTCCTGGTTTTGGTACAATTTCTGGTATAACCTGAGGGTGGACGTGTGCGGTACTTCGTGGGCTAGTAGATTGCACCTTGTCCGTGGTTGCCTCAGGCTTAATTTCCACTTCCTCGGAATAAAGAGGAGGAGGAAAAGGAGGAAGTGGCGGCTCTTCATAAGCTTTACCACTACGTGTAGTAATAGCTTTGAGTTCACCCTTGGGGTTGACAACTGTATTAGCCGGGAGACCTCCTGAGGTAGAGGGTGGAGTGAGATGACTCATAAGACTGGCAAACATATTCTCAATCTTGTTTTGAGATTGATCAATTTTGTTGTTTGTTGCCATCAACTCACTCTTCAGGTCATGACCCTGTTTGGCTATTGATGATTGGAAATCATTCTTCAAATTTGAGATTTGATTTTGCATTGCTCTCATTTTGGTCTCATTAACCTTGATGTAGTTATTGAGCTCGTTTGGGAGGGGTTCTTGATAATTTGGAGCTGAATACCCTTGATTACCCCTTTGAGGTGGGTACTGATTGACAGGGGCATGATTTTGATTTTGCATATTAGGCCCCCTGGGTGGATTAGGATTAAACCTATTTGGATTTTGAGGTGGAGGAAACCCGGGTGGTCCACCCTGGTTGCTAGCCCGGTAATTTGGTTCCACTTGAGAACGGTATTGGTTACCTCCTTGGTTGGAATTGCCGGCTATTGCATTTACTTCAAATGGATTGCCTTCGGTGGCAGTGCAATTGTAATATGAGTGTGGACCACCACAAGTTACACAAACTTCAATCTTTTTGATTTCAGCTTGTGGAGAAGGATGAGGAGAAGAAACTTTCTGACTTTAAGTCAGAACTGAGTTTTGGGTAAGAACCAATGCATGGATAGCTTCCGTGCGTTTGTCAAGTCTAGCATCGGTGCTAGATTGAGCCACGGGCGATGAGGTAGAAGGAACAACATTCCCTTGGGAAACAACCGGTTTACTTCGTGGAATGCGGACCTTAGATTTATTCTCAATGATCGCTAAAGCATCCTTTGTGGTACGATTCAAGAAATTACCTCCAGCGGAGGCATTTAGATAGTCTTGATCGGATTGGCTTACACCATTGTAGAAAGTATCAAGTTGCATGAGATCGGAGAACCCGTGGTGAGGACATTTTCGGAGCAATTCTTTGTAACGATCCCATGCCTCACTAAAGGATTCATCAAATTTCTGTGTGAATTTCATGATCTCATTCTTAAGACTCGTGGTTTTGGAAGGAGGAAAGAATTCATTTACGAACTTCTTATTCAAATCTTCCCATGTTTCAATTGATCGA
Organism: Artemisia argyi; assembly: GCA_030686995.1. Lineage (NCBI taxonomy): Eukaryota > Viridiplantae > Streptophyta > Magnoliopsida > Asterales > Asteraceae > Artemisia > Artemisia argyi. Next base: position 94,667 of record JARVZY010003431.1, on the reverse strand, counting down.
GGGGGCTGTTTATCAAGCCAAATCCGGGCAGCCCCATCGATAGAAAAAGGGAAGAGACGAACTTTGATTGCCTCTTCAGGGACATTTTTGCATTTGATGGTAGATGTGATTTTATTAAACCATCGAATGTGATCTTGAGGATCGTCCCTCTCAAAACCGTAGAATTGACGTGAGGCGGCCAGGTTTATCAACCCGGTTTTAAGCTCAAAATTATCGGCCACGATTGCCGAAACAACGATAGCATCTCCGTAACCCTCGACGGGTGCTTGGAGAAGCTCATTCATAGTGGGTTCAGCCGCCATGATGACAGCTGAAGGTGCAACAGTCCGGATCTCAGATCCGACTGTTGGTGCAGAATGTCTACGAGGTCATCGAGGTTTCCGGACAAGCTCACATAATGGGCTAGTGGACCTTGAAGAACGAGTGCGCATGCACTAGGGTTAAAAACTTTTTGGACAATATTTTTGTTATCGTCTCGTAATCTAGAATCGTTTTTCCTTAAGAATCACCTTAAAAGAAAACCGAATCAGAAAACGTTACGATATGTTTTGGTTGTTTTTTAATTTTTTTGGTGTTTTAACACTTTAGGAAAAGTGTCAATGACTTTGTGTTTTTGATTTTGAAAATTTATACAAGTGGTGGTATTTGTACAGTGAGTGAGGTGAGATAATACTAATCTCGAAAGACGCTGCAGAAACGCGCACACCTCCCCGGCAGCGGCGCCAAAATTTGATTGATGCTAAACCACCAACTTATATTGACCAAGGAATGGTCAACAAAGTCAAATAGCCTAGATCAATGCTCCGGGTAATATAAGGTATCACCGGGTCGTTAAATCCCATTGAGGTGTGAATTGTAACTTTAGCGTGCTTTGTGATGGGGTGTTTATTCACAGAAAGGGTTTGTTGTGAGAATTATTTGGAGATTATTAACAGAAATAGCTTAGGAAAGCTATGTGAATGATTACGGGAATAAAGGTTTAGAAGAGATTTACTTAACCCCAAAAACCGTACGTTTGCTGAAAGCGCGAACAAACGTACAAAAAAGGTGAATAAGATGATCTGGAAAGGCTACTGGTATGAAAATTGACTTTTTACAAACCTAATAATGAGAGAAAATTTTTGGAAATTTAAAATTAATTTTTACACTAATTTTATAATTACTATTAAATAAATACTAATTTTCTAATTATTTTTAATTAACTAAATTAACCTAAATTATAAATAAATATGAAATTAACTTGGAAAAATAAAAATTAAACTTAGAAAAATCTAAAATATTATAAAACTAATTTTAGAAATGAAAAAATATTTTTAAGACTATTTAATTAATTATTACTAATTATTAATTACTTTTTAATTATTTAAATTAACCTAAATTCTAATTAATTATTAAAATACACTAGAAAATTGAAAATAAAATTTGGAAAAATTAAAAACAACTAAAAACTAATTTTAAAATTTAATTTATATTTTTCTGATTTTCTAATTAATTATTATTAATTATTAACTATTTAATAATTACTAAAAACTATTTTAAATTAAGAAAAATACTAAATGATGCAAGAAAAATCTGAAAAAATTACAGAAATTATTTTTACACACCAGAAGCCTAGGAAAATTATAAAAATGAGAATTGCTTATCAATAAGCTGAAGAATAAGCCAATTAGCTTAAATAGAAGCTATCACTTCTATTAAGTTGGGCTTATTTGAGATTTTCTTTTTCCAAACTGCTTATTATAAGTTTTTAAGCAACTTTTGTGAAGTGGGTTTGACTGTGGTCAAGGAAATAAGCACTTCAAGTGCTTAAACCCATGACAGTTGACTTTCTTTGACCAAGAGTGGAAATAAGCTCAAATGAGCTAATGTGGGGTCCACTTTGGTGAAAACTGATGAAAATAAGTGCAATGAACAAGTTTAAGCAAGTAACACACAAATAAGCTAACACAATAAGCCACAAACTCAGAATAAGCACTTTGCTTATTTAGATTCTGAGACAAAATGGGACAGACTTATGAGGTCAAACAAAGTGGGGTCCACAGGTCTTGAGGTCAAACAAAAGGTCAATACTACTTCCCTGGTAGGAGGGGGGTTGTATGGAACCAAGTTGGGTCAGTGGGACCCACTAAGGTGGCTACAATGAGCCACCAAAGTTGGGGGTGTGGCTGAGTGGTCTGTGCACAGGGCAAGGCCTTGCCCTGCAGCTCAGTTTGAGCTTAAGCACAAGCTTGAGAAAAAATTACTAAAATAAGACAACCATAGGCACATGTAGTTCTACTGATAGACAATTACTCCAACAAATTTCAGAGCTTAAAACCTCCCACAAAATTCTCAATAAATCATCCCATTTTAGGAAAAATCTGAGTATTGCACTTTTGACTTTTTGAAAAACTTTAGGTTTTGACTTTTGGGAACTTTGATTGCTGATTTAGTGATCAAATATGTTTAGTTAAGCTATATAAAGACTAATTTAAGTAGAAATACCAACTTATGAAAAGGTTTGATGGGTTTTGGGTTCAAAACTCACCACAGTTAACTGTGGTGATCACTTCCTTGTGATTTTGACTTTTGTTGTGTTCTTGAACAAAACCTTGGTTCCCCTGACCTTATATCCACCCAATAAACTTAATGAAACACATATTTGGACAATTAAGTAAATAGAATAGCACAAACAAGTTACAACCAAACACCCCTTAAAAAACAGTTATAGATGAAAATAAGGTTCAATCAAGTGCACAACACAACCTACTGATTACAACTACTTTTATAACTAATAATTAACTAAGATAAGTAAAGATAAACTACTAATACTACTTGTTGCTAAGAAAATAAAGTTTGTGCTTACAAAGCCTTCCAAGCTAGGCTGCCAAGGACCAAAGAACCAAATCAACCATCCTAATGACCTCCCATGAGGTCCCTAACCCACAGCCATCCTTTATTAACTGTGCTCCAAGCTTATTCAACCCTTGATCACCAATTATTTATTTATTTTTTTATTTTTCTTAATTATTTTTAATATTTATAGAAACTGAGTTTAGGATGTTCACACAAGCTTATAAAGCTTATAAAACCTTGTTTTCTGAGTTTACATAAGCTTATGAATGACTTTTACACACATTAGAAGCTTTAATTAGCACTTGAGAATTTGAAATGGAACTTGAAAAGTAAATCATTAACTTTAAAACTGAGTACAAAGGAAAACTAAGACATTATTTAAACTAAGGTTACAATACTACACACACTAATGCTCAAAAATGAGCTACAATATATAACGAGGTAAAAATTAACCCTAGGTCTTCCCACATGGCACCTTTTTGAATTCTGAGAGTCCCAGTAGTTTAGTGTTGACCTCTTGACCAAATCCCTGCCATTCAATTGCATCAATATCATTTCTAGCCTTTGATTGAGATTTTGGCGCCAAAAGGGTACGGGGCAAAAATAAGTGGAACTGGTGGGTTACATTTATTGTGGTGGTATGGGTTGGCGTGGTAGATGAAGGGGAATTAATTTTGGGGGCTGGTTGGTGAAAAAGGTGAGAGGAGGGGGGAGAGTTTCCCTGGTTTTACGTTGGGATGTTGGGGAAGAAGGAGGGTCAAAGGGTCGTTTCACCCTTGTTGACCGTTTGACCCTGCCTTGGCTTTTTATAATTTTGGGATTGGGCTGGGCCTTGGGGGGTTCATGGATCAGGGGTGGACTTGGATTAGGATTAGTGGTTGGGTTTTGGGTTTAGATATTAGGGTCCGGATGGTTTGTAAGTTAACAAGGACCAACTTTGTAATTTTACCAAACATGAAGGACTGAAAGTGTACTTTTCCCAATTTGCTTCCAAGGACCAATTATGCAAATTATTAATAAACCAAGAACCAATTTAGCCATTTTTGATTTTTCAAAATTCCTAGGGACCTATTTTGCCATATTTGAAAACTTAGGGACTAAACATGTAATTTTGGAAAACTTATTACCCAAGTGTAATTTTTTTTTGTGAAATTTGATTTTCAAAACCTTGGGTTGACTTTTCCTTTCAAAATAAATGCATAGGGACTAAATTTGACAAGTTTTGAAACTTGGGGGACTGAAACTGCCAATATTGCAAACTTTGATCGCTTTTTCTTTGTTTTTGCATATTTTGCATTTAAAACACATAAAACACAATCCTTGGGATAATTTAAGTATTTTGATATCTTTTTTATTATTTTTGTATGTTTTGGCAGTTTAAATACGTCAAAAATGATGAGTGTTTGAGCACTCATCAGTTGGGTTGTCTACTTTATAATAATATTGGGCACCATCTTCTATGGCATCCCATGCTTCTTCAGCATTTAATTCCCTAAGGTCCCCGTTGGCAAAATCGTCAATGTACCTTTGGTCATATTGGTGGACACGATAGTAAAAGATTTGAGTTAGGGACCATAGATTAAAACTATGATGAGGGACTATTCAAAGTAAATTTTTAAAACGAGTCCATGCATCAAAGATAGGTTCATCTCGATATTGTTTGAACATCAAGATGTCATTAGGAGTAAATAGGTTTCGTGGTCGGTAGTATGGTGGATTCGCGTTCTCCATAATGGTGAACGGAAGAGTCAATGGAAATGTTTTTTATGAACAAAGACACAAAAAAAATATAGACTAAAGAAAGCTAATAAAATGAAAATAAAAATCTAACTAAAAAGGAATCTAATGAGTAGACCTAATCAAAATAAATTTCAACCTAAACGATAACTATTCCCCGACAGCGGCGCCAAAAACTTTGATGCGATTTGGATTGTCACAGAAAAGTTTTACTTCTCAAGGGATCTTCAGAAGCTTACAATCCCTGCCAGCCAAGTGTACCTGACCGATGTAGTATAGTGTAGTGGTAAGAACCAGGGAATTGATCGTTCTCCATAGGGAATAGTGTTCGTTAGGATTGAAAATGATCTAAACTAGGTCTAGAGGTGAAGGATGATTCTTTTTGTACTTTATATTTTATGAAAGCGGTAAAATCTCAGTTTTGGAAGGAGGGGCGGAATTAGTTGCTAATCGACTAACCCAAAAGCTACTAATTAAACTAATGCGCAAGAAAAGTAAATTAAGGTTCTACAAGGGAAGTGAAGCGTGTCTACCTATGATGTACTACTCCTTGCTAGCTATCCAATTCTACCTATTGAATGTTAACCTTGTTTTAATTGACGGGTTGCATTCCTTAATACCATTCATGGGGGCGTGTACGTCCTTCCCCAACTCTATAAGATCCTATCTCTTCCTATGACGACATGTTAAGTATCATATCATGGCCTCATTAATATTCTCTTATGCATTAAACACAATCAACTAATCGTAGTACACATCTGATTCATGTTTCTTAAGACATCAAGCAAGTTACCAATAGGAAATTAGCCAGTTTTCTTAAGCCTAACATTGATATCAATCAATCAAACAAGAGACAATAGGAAACAAGAATTATAAACTAAACCAATTAGACCTATCGAAGTGTCACGCCTTAATTGATGAAGATAGACACAAAAATCAAGAAGGAATCAATAAGATCTAATCAATTATATACAAGTTTCACACAATCATAAGTAGACACAAGGTGAATTAGCAAAGCATAATCAATGAAGAGCAATCAACAATAATGATAATTGAAGACATAACATAAGATTGAATCAATAAACAAACCATTAGAAGATGTTTGTGGAATGATTAAGACCCTCTAAGTTGCTGGAAAAACACCTACCCTAACCCTAGAATCGGACTTAGGGTTTGGGGCTTACAAATAATGAAGTTATAAGGTTGTATTTATAGGAAATTTTCTGCCCGGCCCAACTTGACGGCGTCACCCCGTATAAGGTGATGGCGTCAAGACCAATATTTCTTCACCAAATTGTAGATCTTTTTGTCCTCTTCGCGTGGGCTTTTGAATCACCTAAATTCGAGTTAGTATGGCCAAAACAGTAACAGCTACCGCGCGCAAGTTGTGACTAGTTAACACGTGATGGCCTACGTGACCCCTTCAGGTTATAAGTCTTCTGGGCCATCACTCTTTAATTTAACACGTGATGGCCTACTTCCAAATACACGTGACGGCGTCACATGTAATTTCACCAAATTCTTTCTGGGGCGTCACATGTTAATTTCCATCTGCTCCATTCTTCAAGTGACGGCGTCAACATACAAAACCTGACGCCGTCAGGTGTAAAATCCTGACTTTCCTTGGTTTTCTTGTTCTCTTCATTCTTGAGCATAAAAACATCCAAAAACCTCCAAAATGCTTCCTTTTCCAGAATTCCTCTCAAAAGTACCTAAAATGACAAAAGGAACGATTTAAGGCAATATTTGATCATAATATCACGACTTAGGGCTTAAATGACCCCTTATAAGCGTAACACTTTTTGCCTCATCATGTGTTTGATAAAATATATGAATGACTAGTAGATGCTACTCTAAGAGACCTTGCTGGCGCAAGGTCAAGAGTTATTCGAGGTAATTTTAGGCACTTCATATGCCAAACATTGAGGCATTCAAAAACATGCAAATACTAAGATATCAAGACAAATGTATGCATAAAGAGCCATTGCTCCGGTGGGATAGCACTCACAAAATCATAACGTTTTACATCTCTGAATGAGACTAGCAAAAGTAAAAAATTAGAAACCAAACTAGCTACTTATTACAAAGCACTACTTACTATAAACTGGAACATCAAACTCCTGAGAGAGCACCTAGATCAAAGAGTTGCTTCTTCTTTGTGTCTGCAAGAGTAGGCACTCAATCAATGATAGTCTTTCATACCTTGGGGTCCTTGAGGAGAGTTTTACATAAAAATCCCTATGTTTACAACATGAAGTTCATCCACTCTTCCCTTGTATGCTTGGGAAGATTGCTTCTTGAACCTTCATCATAAGGATAGGGCATGTAGTAGGGACCAAGAGCATGGGAAATAATTTCCTTGTGAATTGTGTCTCTAGCGCAATATCAGGATGATAAATGTCTTCATCGGTGTCGAACTGATGAAATTTTTCTTGCACACCCTGAGGTTGAGGACCTATATCGGTGCAATGATCTTGTATAGCTGCTCCAGTATTCTAGGGGTGAGTGCTCCCTTTCGCACTCTGGTTCTCATCTTCAACATTTTGTTCACTTGGCCCTACCCTGGAGTTCTTCATGTCCACCTTCCTTTTTCCTTTTTTCTTTTTTTTTTATGGTTGCATCGGTAGAGACCTCTGAGTAGAGGCTTTTAACTTAGCCGTGTTCTTAGCCTTTGCAACCATCCCAGGGTCAGCCCGGGTGGCAATGATCTCCTCTATCGTTGGCTTAGAAATTGTTGCTCCCTCTAGAGCAGGTGGTGTGGTTCGATCAACAGCTCGTTGTTAAATATGGGTATCTTGACCATGTGGATTATCCCTTACCTCGGTACCTGATGTGTGGGAATTGCACCAGGCTTTACCTCTCAAGGGATATCGAGAAGTTTACAACCCCCACCAAGCAGTGTACCTGATCGTTGTAGTATAGTATAGTGACAAGTACCGGGGGATTGATCGTTCAACTCAGGAATAGTGTCGTTAGGATTGAAATTAATCTAACTAGGTCTAAAGGTGAAGGATGATTCTTTTTATGTTTTTATATTTTATGAAAAGCAGGTAAAAATCTCGGATATAGGAAGGAGGGGCGGAATTAGTTGCTAATCAACTAACCCAAAAGCTACTAATTAAACTAATTAACAAGAAAAGTAAACTAGGGTTCTACAAGGTAGGTGAAGCATGTCTACCCATGATATGTTACTCCTTGCTAGCTATCCAAATCTACCTATTGAATTGTCACACCTTGTTTTAATTGATGGGTTGTATTCCTTAATACCATTCATGGGGTGGCGTACTTACTTCCCCAATTCTATAAGCTCCTACTTCACTCCTATGTCGAGCCGGCTAAGAAGCTCCCAACATGGGATCACTAGAATTCGCTCATGCATTAAATACAACCATAAAAACCTAGTACACACCAGTTCATGTTTCTTAAGACGTTCAAGCAAGTTACACAATGGAGATCTGCCAGTTTTCTTAAGCCTAACATCGAATACAATCAACCAAACAAGAGACAATAAGAATCAAGAATTATAAGCTAAACCAATTAGAACTATCGAAGTGTCACGCCCTAATTGATGAAGATAGACACAAACATCAACAAGGAATCAATAAGGTAAATTAACAAAACATAATCAAAGAAGGACAATCAACAATAATAATGAAAGACATAGTTGAGATAGAATCATCAAACCAATACATGATGTTTATGGAGTGATTTAAACCCTCTAAGTTGCTGGAAAAACACCTACCTAAACCCAGGAACCGACCTTAGGGTTTAGGGCTTACAAAAAGTGAAGTTATGATGTTATATTTATAGGCTAATTTTCTGTCGGCCCATCTTGACGGCGTCAGCCCGTACACATGACGGCGTCACGACCATTTTTTCACCAAATTGTAGATCTCTTCGTCCTCTTCGCGTGGGCTTTTGAATCACCTAAATCCGAGTTCTTATGCAAAAGTTATGACCAAAACAATATCAGCTACTCCGCGCGCAAGTTTTGACAAGTTAATACGTGACGGCCTTGGGTGACGCCGTCATGTTTCTTCTAGATCGTCACCACTTTTACTCTTGACGGCGTCATCAAAATGCTCTTGACGCCATCAGGTACTGTTCCCAGCAAGGAAAATTAAGACTTTGTCGTTTTCTTCACTTTTATTCTCCAAAAACGTCCAAAATGCTTCTTTTTCCAGAATTCACTCCAAAAGTACCTAAAATCACAAAAGGAACGATTTAAGGCAATATTTGATCAAATAAATTCAATTCTGGGCTTAAATAACCCCCTAAAAATGATTCATTTTTCGCCTTATCATATATCCCTACACTTGGGATTTGCTTGTCCTCAAGCAAATGAGCTTTTCCACCAATCAAAATACAAGTTAGGGGTCATTTAACACTAATATAAAAGTAATTACAACAAATGATCATTCCACCTTAGTCAAAACAAGCACGGAAATTATACACTAGCACCTCACATTAAGTATTTGGATACTCTCATCTCTCGGGTGTTGTAAATTTATATGTCATAATTGGAAATGGAGAAGTATCACTCTCTACCCGTCATAGCAAATAGATTATCATAGGCTTGGAAAAGGATCAAACCTCAACCACTTGGCGTAAGCACCTAGGATAAACTATCAAAGAGGTCTTTTAAAGGGTTACAACGTTAGGTGTAGGGGATATGGAAAACACGGTTTTGTTAGATAAACGGATATTTTATTGGTGGCAAGTCAATTGTCTTAGTTAACTACATGTACAATGAGGCGTTGCTAAGCCAAGACTCGACTCAACTTAAACTAACTACGACTCTTTTTGGATTTTCAAGACACTATTTGACTTAAACATAAATAAAAGAAACAGATGGTAGCCCGTATGTTTTTCTCTTTTCTTTTTCTATATATATATATATATATATATATATATATATATATATATATATATATATATATATATATATATATATATATATATATATATATATATATATATATATATATTTGCATACACTTTTACTCTACCATCCAAAATAATACATCAAAGGGAGCTCGTTTCCTCCCTACACTTGAACTTTTACATACTTTACAATCAACTATTCTAATAACTCGAATCAAGATAATCAAAACACTTGGAGTACTTTTAAATATTAATGCACATATGGGGGTAATATATGATGTTCTTCCCCATTACTCCATAACACAAGTACTTTACCCATGAGTCCCAATTGTCCCAAAACAATATGTACAAGATATGACTCGACTTAGAAACCATGTAATCAATTAGACAACTAACAAAGGGTTTAAACAATTAACAATAATGCACTAAAGATGAGTGCATACAAAGAAGGCTAAGGCGATTTGGTTGCACATTTGGGGTGGATTGTAAACAAATTCTTCCTTTAAGTAAAATGCTTAAAGTTAGAAATGAAAGGATAGGCTCGGAGGGGTGTACTAGGGGTATCGTGTACTAAAAATGAGTACAACGCAAAGGTGTGGGGGAATTACTTGACCTATGAAGTCAATGTAATTATATTACAGGTGTAGAACAAGGGTTATCCTAATGCCTCTTATCATGTAGTAAATCCTAACTACACAAATGTAGTCTCACTAGCGGTCTCGGGATGCATCGCTATCACAAGTTCTAGAATCTAAATACTACCGGTACACTCATAAGCACCAACAATGAATGCTTTTTCCTAAAGATCAAAGGGCGAACCTCACATATTTGGGGTGGAAATTTTTGAGTGGTATGGTTTTTGTGCCGGTCATACAACTCCTATCCATGAGACGCTTATTAAGACTAAAGTTTCACTCCTACATGTTGCAAAAAATTTTAAATTTGGTGCTAAAATTGCCCTTACAAATATTTCTCTCAGTTTTATTACACATTCACTATCAAACAAAATAAAAACCAAGTGGAGTAATAGTTTCTAATATACCCTCCCTACACTTAAACCGAACATTGTCCCCAATGTTCTAGATAAAAGATGTAAAAGTAAAAATAAATAAGAATGAAAGAAACTAATACTCCGCTGATTTGTTCACCGTGGATAATGTGACAACATGGTTAAATCTTCCTCCAAGAAAATGAACGTTGAAAGCTTCCCTCCAGAAATATAAATCATCTTCTTGTCCTGTAATCAACAAACACAAAAACCAAAGCATCAAACTGAACAAAAATCACAACTAGATGTAATTCCAGACTTAGAAACAGAAACAAGATAAAGCAACAAAAGGATAGGATACTTGTGGAATGAATTACAAATAGGAACTCATAAAACATATCCACAATTATTGACACACAAACAAGATAGAATATATGCTAATCATGAATTGTGAAGTTTTCATGTTCGAATTTAGTTCTTTTTAACAAGATATAAATTTCCCTACACTTATCTTTTTGTAAAATACCTTTATATGCAATTAAGACGAGGTTAAAAACAAAATAAAGCATTTTCACAAATTATTCAAAATATGAAAATTAAACAACTATGATTAAGCATATATGACACAAACAAACAAATAAAATAAAAACATCAAACAATTAAAAACATGGGTTGGGTTGCCTCCCAAAAAGCGCTTGTTTTTGTTCGAGTCACGAGTCTGACTCTACCCTTATTTAACGGAAATAGGGGAGGTTTTCCCTACACTTAGGATTAAGTTCGGGTGTAAGTAGCGATACACACTGTTAGGGTGGAAATATGCCACGTGAGGTGAAGTGGGTGAGTGAATGGCTTCCTTCATCCTAAAACTACCCGGATAATATTGGTTGATAGGTGGGTTGGTTCCTCTTTTGTCTCCTAGATGTAAATCTAAGGATGGAATGGTGTGTAAAGATTGAGGTTCCAGTTCATCAACACTAGGAAATTCCCTAGAACTAAGAGTAAGTTATCACTACATGTATTCAAACCTATATCCTCTAGTTGTGTTCGGTTCAAAGGTTCTACCTCCATCGGGATTCCTAAAGTATCTTCTACTTCTTTCGAGTAAGTCACGGGCTGTGTGTGTGCCTCAAATGATGGTAGGACTTGTGGGGTACTTTGTGGGCTTGGATTGTCCACCTCATCCTCCATTGTACCTAGATTACCTATATGTTTGTTTTGTACTATGATATTAGGTTCCATCCAACTAGGTATCTCAACATGAGTATATTCATCCCCCAACAAACTTGTTTCATGATCCTTCAAATTTGTTGTCGATTGATTTTTTATGTTGTTTGTCGGGTTGTCTAATCTATAATAATATTGGGCACAATCTTCTATGGCATCCCATGCTTCTTCAGCATTTAATTCCCTAAAGTCCCCATTGGCAAAATCCTCAATGCACATTTGGTCACATCGGTCGACACGATAGTAAAAGGTTTGGGTTAGGGATGCTAAAGCGAAACTATGATGAGGGGCTATTCGGAGTAAAATTTTAAAACGAGTCCATGCATCATATATGGGTTCATATCGATATTGTTTGAACATCAAGATGTCATTAGGGTAGAATGGATTTCGTGGTCGGTAGTATGGTGGATTCGCATTCTCCATAATGGTGAACGAAAGAGTCAATGAAAAGGTTTCTACGAACAAATACACAAAGAAAAGATAGACTACGGGAATGCTAATAAAAAGAAAAAAAAATCTCACTAAAAAGGAATCTAATGAGTAGACCTAATCAAAATAAATTTCAACCTAAACAATAACTATTCCCCGGGCTGTGGCGCCAAAAACTTGATGCGTGGGAATTGCACCAGGCTTTACCTCTCAAGGGATCCCGAGAAGCTTACAACCCCCACCAGGCAGTGTACCTGATCGTTGTAGTATAGTATAGTGACAAGTACCGGGGGATTGATCGTTCAACTCAGGAATAGTGTCGTTAGGATTGAAATTAATCTAACTAGGTCTAAAGGTGAAGGATGATTCTTTTTATGTTTTTATATTTTATGAAAAGCAGGTAAAAATCTCGGGTATTGGAAGGAGGGGCGGAATTAGTTGCTAATCAACTAACCCAAAAGCTATTAATTAAACTAATTAACAAGAAAAGTAAACTAGGGTTCTACAAGGTAGGTGAAGCATGTCTGCCCATGATATGTTACTCCTTGCTAGCTATCCAATTCTACCTATTGAATTGTCACACCTTGTTTTAATTGATGGGATGTATTCCTTATTACCATTCATGGGGTGGTGTACTTACTTTCCCAATTCTATAAGCTCCTACTTCACTCCTATGTCGAGCCGGCTAAGAAGCTCCTAACATGGGATCACTAGAATTCGCTCATGCATTAAATACAACCATAAAAACCTAGTACACATCGGTTCATGTTTCTTAAGACGTTCAATCAAGTTACACAATGGAGATCTGCCAGTTTTCTTAAGCCGAACATCGAATACAATCAACCAAACAAGAGACAATAGGAATCAAGAATTATAAGCTAAACAAATTAGATCTATCGAAGTGTCACGCCCTAATTGATGAAGATAGACACAAACATCAACAAGGAATCAATAAGATCTAATCAATTATATACAAGTTTCACATAAACATAAGTAGACACAAGGTAAAATAACAAAACATAATCAAAGAAGGACAATCAACAATAATAATGAAAGACATAGTTGAGATAGAATCATCAAACCAATACATGATGTTTATGGAGTGATCGAAACCCTCTAAGTTGCTGAAAAAACACCTACCTAAACCCAGGAATCGACCTTAGGGTTTAGGGCTTACAAAAAGTGAAGTTATGATATTATATTTATAGACTAATTTTCTGTCGGCCCATCTTGACGGTGTCAGCCCGTACACATGACGGCGTCATGATCATTTTTTTACCAAATTGTAGATCTCTTCGTCCTCTTCGCGTGGGCTTTTAAATCACCTAAATCCGAGTTCGTATGCAAAAGTTATGACCAAAACAATATCAGCTACTCCGCGCGCAAGTTTTGCCAAGTTAACACGTGACGGCCTTGGGTGACGCCGTCACGTTTCTTCTGGATCGTCACCACTTTTACTCTTGATGGCATCATCAAAATGCTCTTGACGCCGTCAGGTACTGTTCCCAGCAAGGAAAATTAAGACTTTGTCATTTTCTTCACTATTATGCTCCAAAAACGTCCAAAACGCTTCCTTTTTCCAGAATTCACTCCAAAAGTACCTAAAATCACAAAATGAACGATTTAGGGCAATATTTGATCAAATAAATTCAATTCCGGGCTTAAATAACCCCCTAAAAATGGTTCATTTTTCGCCTTATCAGTACCATCCCAAGATGGCATAGGCATGAAGTCATAGATACTCAAAGCTACAAATGCTAGTGAAAAAAACTTCGATTGAAACCCTCGCGTTGTGGTGCTAGCCGAATAAAACTCCGATCGAAACCTTAGAGTTACGGTGCTAGTCAAATAGACACTCCAATCGAAACCCTCGCATTGCACTGCTAGCCAATTAAAACTCCGATCGAAATGCTCCGAATGAGACTCTTCTCCGAACAAGACCGTCCTCCAATCGAGACTATCCTCCGAACGAAAAATTTCGGCTACAAATTTTTTTGGTCTAAGATTCGAATGAAACACTTCACTTTTTGGGATACCTCCAATCGAGCCCTTTGATTATAAAGGTACCTCCGATGGAAACCCTTGGTTTATGATGCCAAGCTTTGAACAAAGCCCCGATCAAATTTTAAGTTAAAAGCTATGAATAAGTGTTTTGGAATTAAAACCTCTGATCAAAACACTAAGATTGAAACCCCGCGATCGAAACTCATCAATCAAAACCTCCAAGCGAGATACGCTTGATCGAAAACCTTAGTGGCTAGGCGAAACCTTCGAACGAGGCCTTTGTTTGAAATAATAGATCCAAACGAAAGCTCTGATTGAAAACCTTTGGCGTCGGACGACACCTTCGAAAGAAATCCTCCTTGTGTCAAAATCTGCTTCCCGATGGAGACATCTGATTGAGCACCTCCGATGGGGACTCTCATATTAAAACTCAACACTCGAAAGCTTCGAGTGAAACACCCATACACGAGCTACACCTACGGACGAGTGTGTATTACTTATTTTACACCAACGAACGAGTTACACTACAACTTAATAAGCATAGTGTTTTACTTATTTTACACACTTCTTTAATAAGCATAAAAGAAGTACGGATTATCTCTTCTGATGGAGACATCCGAATGCCATTATTTTTGAAACTTATTTGATCAACTAAAAATTCAACACATACTTGAATGCCTTTGTTTTTGAAATTAACTTATACCTACCTAAGGTACCTTGTTGAAGTATTTTGCGTCAAAATTCCCTTGATATACTTATAGTAATGGGGTCAAATATTTTTCACATCCACTAGAAATGAATGTGTTAAATAAAAGAAAAATGTTTGCTCTCAAATGTGATGTGTCAAATCATTGTTTTGTTGGTTTCTACGACTAACAGGCTCTAGTATTTCACTTAAAGGATTTTGAGCTTATTTTTAGTTCAAACAAACTATCAATTTGAGTTTAAATGGTGCAAATTTATTACGGAGTATTAAATCAGTTTCTTCAAATCATACATCACATGCTACAGATAATTGATCATATCAAAGTTGCACCATGTAATGGCTCTCTTTTATAGTTCGTTATAAGGCAGCTTATTAAACATAATCCACTATAATGAATGTTAAGATTGAGTATCTCCGATAGAGACCTCTGAAGTACCTCTGATGGAGGCCTCCGAAAGTCTTCTGATCGAAATCTTACAACATCTCCGATTGAGACCTTGGAAGTCCTCCGATCGAGACTTTCGCGTCAACAATCACTCAGACCAAGACCATGGTTACCTCTGATGGAGACCTCACCATACGAAGCCTTCAAAGTGAAACCTCCGATCGAGTACCTCCGATGGAGACTCTCTCGTATTGAAACTCACTGCTCGAAACCTACAAGTAAAACATCTCTGATCCAGACACTTTGTGTTCTCCCTCCGAACGAAACCTTGGGGCGGAGCAGTTGTCTAAATATAAAAATAAAAATAAAATAAAAAGTGAAGTTTGAAGTGGTAAGCTCCGATGAATATCCCCTCATACAAAACCTTCGATCGAGACCTCTTTGTGTTAGTAACAGAAAAGTTTGAATAAAAGCTTAAAGGTTAAAAGATCTGATCGAGACACTTCTCTTGATTGAAGTTCTTACTCGTGAACTACGCAATAAACTCCAAAGGAAATCTCCGATCGAGTAGCTATACCGATCGAGAGCCTTATTCGTGAATTACCCAAGTCCTTCGAGTGAAACCCCTTTAGGTTAATGACACTCTGATCGAAACCCTTGGTGTGACCTCCGATGGAGACCATACCTTAATAAAAGCTCAGAACGAAACTCTTAAGTTTGTGATGCTCAAAATGAAACACTTAAGTTTGTGATGTTCAGAATGAAATACTTAAGTTTGTGATGCTGAGAAAAGCTTCAAACGAAAACTTAAGTTTCTAATGCTAATAAATATTGCGAACGAAAACCTAAGTTTGCAATGCTACCTGAATAAAAGCTACGAACGAAACCATAAGTTTGTGATGCTAATAAAAGCTCCGAATGAAAATTCGGGCTTGTGAATAGTACTTTGAACGAGTCACTTGGGATTATGATAAACCTTCGAAACAAAATCCCTTTGGTTTGTGAATAGAACTCCGAACAATACCATTAGGTTTTTTGCTCGTGATTAAATCTCCGAACGAAATCTTGTGGTTTGTGATTAAAACTCTGATTGAAACCTAGGGTTGTGGTACTAGCCAAGTAAGTGCTCCGATTGAAGTACTAATCGAGAGGCCTAAACCCACAAACCGCGATGCCCAAACCAAAAAAATCCATACGAAACCCTTCGGTTTATGATGTTAAATCCGAATGAGGTACTTGAGCGGGTAGGCAAAGAACTCTAACTTTAACCTCTGAACGAGATACTCAACTGGTGAGACACATTTGAAAGTCTAGAACCAACTCTTTGGCAATACATTAATACTAGACTGGGGGGCATGATGAGGTACATGGTCCAAAATTGTTGGTAGATTCAAAAAATCTCTTAGCCTTAGAATGAAACAATCGGATGGATGAGAAAACTTTCTAATTAGCCCAGAACTTCAGCATAGAGGCACAATACCGACACTATCCAAGCGACCAACAGCATAAGGAACATCACTTCAAGAAGTGGATTCGGGTCTAGTCTCGACTATCGAGACATGGCATATAATTCACTACCAAAACTCGGTGTGAATTACCAAGTGGGAATCGCCAACCGAATTGATATTCTCCCCGTCGCACCCCGAACACTTGTGCAATCAAGAGGGGAAAGTCTCTTGTCAATCTCACCACCTTCTTTATTCGATGGCTCATTAAACCCTGCTTTGGAACTTCTCTTGGTCAAGTGGCAATAATCTCCTCCGGAGTGGGTGAATGAACAACCAAACCTTCTGGAATAAGATAAGTAGTATGGTTAGTGACCCACTCTTGTATCAGACTTTAAAAATTAATGGTATTCTTGGAAACTCTTTCATCCTCGATCGAGACATTCGAACAAAAAGATAAATTCTCGAGAGTACCAACTCTTTGGCAATTTTGGCCTCCGAGACAGACAACTTTTTTCTTTTGAGTCTAGTACCAACTCTTTGACAATACATTGATACTAGACTGGGGGACATGATGAGGTATGGTCTCCTCCGGATACTTTGTAGGAGATAATCATGATGAGTCCTTAATATTTCTAAGACAAATCCACTCTACAATGTAGCAGTGTCTGCTCAGGAGGCATAGTGACGAAGCAGTGCCTGCTCAGGAAGCATAGTGATGAAGTAGTGCCTGCTCAGGAGGCATAGTGACGAAGCAGTGCCTACTCAGGAAGCATAGTGATGAAGTAGTGTCTACTCAGGAGGCATAGTGACGAAGCAGTGCCTGCTCATGAAGCATAGTAATGAAGCAGTGTCTACTTAGGAGGCATAATGACGGAGCAGTGCCTGCATCGGAGCTAGTACACTGGCAGCTGACATATAAGTACAATGATATATGAATGAGCACAGAGGCTTTGGTCCACGACTAGTACTTGTAGCATAACGACAACTTAGACCCCGAGGACCATGGCTGACACTCATCAACGATATGTGCGTTGTCCCTAGAAGACAACTCAGTCTCCACAATCCTTGTGACGTGGGGCTAAGCCCAGGTAGTATAAAAGGAGATGTTAACACACATGAATAGGGACTCCATTCCTCACTCACCTCTCTTACTATCTCTCTCTAGTTTCTCTCACTAAAACTTATGTCAAGCATATACTTATTCTCACACCGGAGCTTGGTCTCGGATTAAAAACCCGAGGCGAGCTAACAGTGTTCTTTCTTATTTCAGCCTAGAGACGAAGGAGCAACTGCAAGACTTCCTCAAAAGCAACTACGAGGCCTCCGCAGGAGCAGCTGCAGGACCTCCTGAGGATCAGGGCCGAAGAGTACTTACAGAAATTTGCTCAAACAACATCCTAAATTTTTTAATGATTATTATGCACATGTATCCATCTTGGAGGTCATTGACTTAAATCACCTTTGCTCATTGCATATTCTGTAAAATATTCATATTGTCTGTTGTCTCGATTCTTTAAAAACGGGCCACGGTGTGAAGTAACATATCTCCATCTGAAGTTCATGGACTCATATCTTCTTTGCACAAACATCTTTGAAATGGGCCACTCATTTACGTAATTCCAAAAGTTTAAAATGAAATATAGAGGTAATCACTTCACATCTAGCCAAGACTAAAGATCGTGGTGACTGGATGCTTATTCGTAGTCCAACATTATTAAGAAACCACACTAACATGTGATTAAGTCAAACCAACTACCAGTGAATCTATTATCCTCGAAGATCTTAACAAGGTCCATAAATTAGTAGAACTAATACAATACGCAGTTTGAGGATATTTTAATCACCGTCCTTAAAGAATATTAGCCACATTTTGAAAATGTTTGTGGCCATCAGACTAACTTCTTTCTGAATTCAATTTCAAAATAAGATACTAACCACAATAGGAAAATGTCTATGGGTATTGGACTAACTTCTTCGACTTCAATTACAAAATCTTGTTGGAAGTACATAAAGTCCACTTCCACCTTATAGAGTTATAGTGTATGAGATGATATCATCTATTTACAACCATACTTTTGGCGGTTAACATGGACGTGACCAACGCGATTGTTGGTTACAGCTTCTATTAAAAAAAAAAAAAAAAAAAAAAAAAAAAAAAAAAAAAAAAACAACGACATTACAAACACTAGATTTTTTTTTTCAAGGTGTGTTCTGGACGTACTGTTTTGATACTGAAAGGTGAAATAGCACTTCTATTCTCATTATCATGCTAATAAAAAGTCAAAAAGTTCTAACAAAAATGATATGATAGTGTAGTGGAACAAGAGATGGTGGTAGTATTTCCCTCAACTTCATATCATGTATAAGTGTCTCCAATTGCTTGGCGAGCTAGCTAAGTATGAAAAGGACCTTATCTCACTACATATTTGTGGACCTTTATGACTTGGTGAATGGTGACGAACATTATACTAGAACTAGAAGATATCATGATTGCGTAGAATGTGAAAGAGTAACTTGCATAAGAACATTATACTACTTGAGTAAAGGTTTCCGAAGCATATATTTTCTAGCCATGACCATCCACAGGTACATTTTTGGATGGTTTAGTTTTTAATACCAATCCAGTGAAGACATTTTATTTATTTATTTATTTATTATTATTATTATTATTATTATTATTATTATTATTATTATTATTATTATTATTATTATTATTATTATTTACTAAAAATATGGACTCAACCATCCAAACAACATCAAGAACCGAACCAAACCTACCAAATTACAATTTCGTCAATAATTATCATTTTCTTTCTGGGGATTAGAAGATATATTGCTGCGCACATGTTGAAATCTATTGTTTGTTTCGCCATGTTTCCATTAATTTAGTTGTATAATCAATTACTAGTGCATGAATAAGTGTACGTCTACGTACACAAGTGGAACTCTACTTCTCTAATCATGTAATGTATAGTTCATGTACATCCATTAATTAACTTTATCTCTAATCTGTCGGCATAATACACTTGCTATTAATCAACAAAAGTCGATCAACATCAACTTACAGAGTCAAATTTGATAATTTAAAATCCGGAGTCAAATTCAAATTGCGAAAATTCTAGGCAAACCGATTTTTAACAAACTTTATGGTAATATGTAGTTCAGATATGTCAAAAAATCGTAACTTCGTAATGATCTAATGTACTTATCACTTATTTTCATATTTGCAAGCATAAAACATATGAAGCGTGGCGTAGCTTAGTTAATGAAAACTATGTGTGAAAGTTTAAGGGATAACTAAACATGACGCAAAAGATATATCAAATCAACTATTGATACAAAAGACGTGATATTCTAACGATCTAGCTATAGCTTCCCTTTTTAAGTGAAATTCCTCTCTACTTGAAGTAGAGTTTAACCAATATTTGGAACTAAAAATCGTACATCTTTAACAATTTTTTGTTGAAAGTGAATATGGAAGGTCCAATTATATAAGAAATTGTAAATTTTGAGGCCCTTTTAAAGCCGTGTGTGGTTGCACACTTGCACTCATCACATATCTAATATACGGCTTCTCGTCCATATATGATATATTCTACCTACGTATATTGATGTAGTGCTTTTTAGTGAAGATAATGATTTCTAAGTTAGTGGAGTTGAAGTTGAATCAGGATATGAAATTTTTTCCGGGTTGGTGGGATGATTTAATTATTATTACTAGGGAAAAAAAGGCAAGGTTAAGAAGCGACCATGTAGGCAGGTAATCAAATATTGTCATCACCCACTCATGTCCACGAAATAGTACAGTATAAAACTATAAATACACACACGTATATGAATAGTACGCGTACTGCAAGCCAATTTAAAGAGTTATACCATGTGTTTTGTAGAGTAGATATCGTATTTGATTTGCCTTCTTAATACTGTGTTCTCAAGTTTTTGTGTGAAGTAAAAAGAAAGGTGATGAAAGGGAAGTAGAGAAAAGTGGGGTGAGGAAAGAAAGTATACAAAACTACTTCATGTTCTCAAGTTGGAGGGTAAATGAAAGAAAGTTAAGATACTTACAATAATACCCTTCATATACATTTTATCAAATATATATAAACAAGCAAGGAATATAGAACTTCAGTCGACAAACATGCAAAGAAGAAAACGCAAATGCCCAAAATCAGCATACTATATGCCATTCCAACTCAAAGTATAATATGGTATCACACATATTTTTAGTTGCCAAGATGATAACAATACATCATCGAAATTACACAAAAACGACTAATCACTTTACAAATCATACCTGTTACTACACCCAAAAGACAACAGTAGATCATTTACTTGTTTCTACACCCAAAAGACAGCATGCCCAACTACATCTACATATATATTAGATCATATACCACTTGTCATCGACATTTAATCACTCGTACCCATCATTTCTATTAAGACGGAAACCCGCATATCACTTGGACAATCAAAAAGTGTGATTCGTTGTGTTTTTTCTGCAAAACAATTTATCAAAATACCAACAAACGTGATGTCAATGTTATCGTGAGACAACAAGACGTAGAGAAGTACGAGTAAACCTTTTAAGAAAAAGATTACCTCATAAACTCGTGAAAGTGATATTTATTTGTGAGACCGGGAAGTGATTTCCCGGGTCGTACCCCAACGAGGTGTGAATGGAAAGCTTCGTGAAAAGATCGAGATTAAAATCTTGTATGTTTGGTTGTGAAAGATTATTTGGTTTTGTGATACGTTAAATTAACGGAAATTAAGAATTAACGAACGACAATGAAGATAAAATATCCTAAGGGGAAACAAAAGGTAATTGGCAAACTATGGAAATCCTAAAATACTACGGGAATCAAAATTTAGGTATCGGGAATCCTAAAACACAAGTAAACAAATAAACGTGACGTTTATTTAAGATAAACGTCAACACGCGTACAAAAACATGAAATTTTAGCTACGCAAGTCCTACGGGCCTACAAATAATTTTCCTATGAACTAAATGACAAAAGATAATTTTGTAAAAAAAGAAAATTAATTTTTCAACACAAATTCTATTTATTATGAATTAAATACTATTTAAATTGAAATAAATATTAGATTAACCTTGAAAAATCCGAAACTTTTTTGGAAATTAGTTTACACTAATACTAACTTAGGAAAATTACTAAATCAGAAAAATCTCTTACAAATGTTAGGAATACGGATATTCCTGTAAAAGTCTCGGTCACCTAATTATTGTAATAGCATTTAAGATTAGCTCGTAATTAGTCTATTATTTTGTTAAGTATTAGTTTAGTATAAGTAACATCGTGGAAGAAGGACGGGTTTTACCCACTGTATGCCTGATCCACAGCTCGGGTGTGGGCGTTTTTATGTTTCTTTGTAGGATAAGTATAAATACCCCTCTCCACATGTGGAGAGGGTTTGACCTTCATTCACAAGCTAATACATTTCTAGTTTCTCTCAAGGCTCCCATATATTTCTCTCTCTAAAACTCCTCCTTTTTTTTTTTTTTTTCTTTCTTTCTTAATTCGTACCAAATCACAAGAACCATACATGTTTGTGACTTGATTGATTCTCTACAAATGGTATCAAGAGCCAAGGTTTCATCTTAGGGCCTTGGATATTCGGATTTGGTGTGGTTTTTGTGTAGTTTTTGTGAGTTAGAAAAGTTTTACTCAAAACATCTTTGTTTGATCTTTCTTGTGTTATTAAATGTGTTAGAGATGTACTTTTATGATCCTTGGTGTTAGTACAACATTGTGTTTCAGTTGGGTTTACTATTTCATAAGCTTATTTGAAGTTTTGATTGAGTTTTGGTCGTATTTCATGGTTACGATTAGCTTCACTGTTCCATTGCTTCACTGCGATTAGCTCCTGATCTCTGTGGTTAGTTTGTCTGCGATTACTATTTTGGGAATACAAACAAATCGCAAGGAAAGTGACATCTTTGGACTCTTGTCAACTGCGACTAGCTCCTGCGATTAGATGTTCTGCGGTTGGTATCTGAGACTATCTGACTGCGTTTAGCTTCTGCGGTTTAGTGGACTGTGTTTAGTTTCTGCGGTTTACTATTTGCTGTGGTTAGTGATCTGCGTGTAACCCATTTTGTGGTTTGTGTACTCTGCGGTTAGTTGCTCCCTGCAGTTAACCTACCCTGTGATTACCTTTCTCTGTGGTTACCTACCTTGCGGTTACCTTCCACTGCGATTTGCTCTCCTTGCGGTTATCACATATTGCGATTAGTGCATACAGTTGCGACTATCTTACATTATTTAGCTATTCACTAAGTGATGAGATTCATGTGATTGGGTATTCAATTTGCAATTCGTGTCTTGTTGTTACCTTAGTCATTTCAATTGATCTAATTGTGATCTGACGTTGTGAGATAATCCTTACGACTTGACTAATCTCAATTGGTTAAATTGCAACTAGACTTGTCACAACTTAACACTTGATGCAGACTGTGACTCATCTGGTATCTCTCTATTAGTTCAATCTGTTGAATATATCTTCCGGTTTCTTTTGTTGACTTTAGTAAAATCTCTAGAAAGAATCATTTCTCGGTTTAAGTCACTAAAGCTGTAAAATCCCGTTTGAAGATTTTGAGATGTCGACTGTATCTGATGACATTCAAGCTGTTGGGTCCGACACCCGACCTCCAATGCTAGACAGGACTGATTATGAATCACGGGCGCAAAGGATCAGATTGTACTGCTTGGGTAAAGAAAATGGTGAGAACATTCTACGATCTATCGATGAAGGTCCTATGCAGATGGGTACAACCAGAGATATTATCTCCACTGCTGAGGATGGCTATGTTGTTCAGGGAATTGATAGACCACGCACTTACAATGATCTCACTGATGTTGAAAAGAAGCGCTATGATGCTGACATTCGTGCCTCCAACATAGTAATACAAAGGTTACCCAAAGACGTGTACAAGCTAATCAACTTCAACACTGAAGCCAAAGCGGTGTGGGATAATGTCAAAATGCTTCTGTCTGGCTCAGAGCTGACCAAAGAAGACTGTGAATCTCAATTATATGATGAGTTTGAGCATTTCAAAATGAATCCTGGTGAAAACATTACCAATTACTATGTCAGATTTCACAAGCTGGTTAACAATATGAGAATGATCAGAATGACAATGCCTAACATTCAACTCAACTCTAAGTTTGTGAACAACATGTCTCCTGAGTGGGATCGGTTTGTCACTACTGTCAAGCTCAACAAAGGATTGAGAAATACGAACTATGAGCAATTGTTCGCTTATTTGCAACAACATGAGAAGCATGCTGCTTATAATCGTCAACTAAGAGAGAAACTCAATCCTACAGTCACCAGTGACTCACTTGCTTTCATGAGTAGCATAGTGCCAGCTAATCAACCTGTGTCATCAATGGATCACTCATCGCTACAGTCATCAGCCACCATGAACTCTCATCTCGACTCAGGATACTCTCATACAGACAAGATGATTGATAATCTCTCCAATCAAGTTTCTCTACTGGTTCAACATTTCAGGGCTGCACTCCCATCTTCCAACAATCAACTCAGAACTTCCTCCAATCCACGTAATCAAGCCATTGTGGAAGACGTAAAAGTAATGGTGCAAAACGTTCAAGGAAGACAGAATGTGAATCAAAGAAATGCTGTGCGGGGTAACATTCAGAACAGAGTTGGAAATTTGAATTAGGGACAATGAAGGAAACCAAAATGTTACAATTGTGGGGGCCTAGGTCACATCGCCAGGAATTGCACTCTGCCAAAACGTCCTCAAAACTCAGATTATTTCAAGGACAAAATGTTGCTCATGCAAGCTCAAGAGAATGGAGTTGTGCTCAATGAGGAAGAATTGACGTTCATTGCTGGGGATGATGGAAAGACATTGGATGATGATGTGGATGAACAACCAGTTCAGGATTTAGCTCTTAATGATCCAAACATCTTCCAGGCAGAGGATTGTGATGCTTTCGACTCAGATGTTGATGATGAACCCACCGCTCAGACAATCTTCATGGCTAATCTATCATCAATTGTCTCACCTGCACAACAATCTGGTCGCTCCAATTCATCCATCATATCTGAGGTACTAAAACTATATGATAAATGTGATGAACAGAAGAACTTCTGTGATATACGACAAAATAATGTTTGTGAATCAAATGAAGCTAAATTGGAAACCATCAAAATGTTACCAACTGAGCAACATTTGGATCACGACAGGCATTCTGACGTATCTTGTAGAAAGTCTTCTGTTGTGTGTGACAATGATGTGATACATGAGCAATCGATATGTAACAATGTACAACAAACGAACGTTGATGAATTACATACTGCAAATTTGGGGAATAGCAATACTGTCCCATATAAGCAATATGTGAAACATAACGTCGAGTCTGTTGTACCAAGTGATATATCCTCTGCTGATGAAGAAATGTGTGATTTACATGAGTATACGGTTGGTGCACCAGATGATACCCTAAACACTAGGATAAACACTCTTAGGGATCAAGTAAGGTTTTATGAACAACGTGCTAAATTTGAGTTTACCGAACGTGTACAAAAAATGGAATTGCAAATGCATGCCTACATCACTGAACAAAATTTGAAGGAAATGGCCTTTAAACAAGAGATTCAATCTATTCAAAGTCAACTTGAACGTGCTTTAAAGGAAAAACAGGAAATTCAGGATAGTGTAAAACTCCTAAAAATTGAATTTCAACAAAAGGAAACTAAACTATTAAACGAATTTTCTAACCTTAAGCAGTTGAAAAACAAACTTGAAAACAAGTTGTATGTTCTTAGCCAAACACCTCAAACAGCTCAAATGGTGGAAAAGCACATGAAACTGCGAGATAAGCATAGTAATAAGGATTTAGGGATGCCTAAAACAAATTTCCTTAAGAGCATTAGAGACTCTCAACCTGCCCTCTATGATGCTAAGGTTATGCTTACTCCCAATCATGATCCCCCAAATAGTTCATTCAATGATGAATGAGAGGAACTTGATTATGCCAATAGAGAAAGATTTGATAAAAAAAAAATGAAGGATCCAAAGTGCATTAAACACCGAGTCATTGTTAAGCCCCATGATTATTATGAACAAAACCGAGTGACTCTTTTTGCACCACAAACTAAGTTAACACCAGAACAGGTATTTTGGCCCCTAGACATTGAAAAAATAAAAGCTGAGGAAATTAAGGCCAAAACATCCCTAAAGGTAGCTGCCCCAACGGTGTATCCCCGCAATACACCGATGCACTTAGTTTAGTTGTCACTTCCCACGAAATGTAAAACTCTCATTAGCATTTATGTCCTGTGTCAAATGTTCACTGATTTCGATAAAACATGCAAAAAGAGAATCACACCAACGGGAATCACTGAGGATGAACCGGGATTTGAGCTAACTAAAGAGTATTACTTAACTGAAGTCATCCTATTTTTTAAACTTATCAAAGAACACTTTGATGGTCTACGACAATCCTTTGACAATGAGATTAAGGAAATGAAAGAAGTGTTTAAAGATGTGGAAAATGAGTGTAAACAAAAAGCAATAGATCTTCAGCATAGTGAAATTGCCAGAAAAAATATTCTCATCATGAATGACAACTTGATTGCTAAATGTATTTCACAAGATGTGTTTTATACTGCTACAGAATCTTCTCTTAATGCTAGTCAGTTTCATGAAATGTCTATTGTTTTGAATAACCTTCACAATCGTGTTGTTGAGCTTGAGGGGGAGAATGGGAAATTGCTTGAAAAAATTCAAAATGATGATCATGATAACATGGTCAAGCATCTTTCTAAACTAGAAGTTGATAATCTTAATTTACAATTAAAATATCAACATTTAGAAGAAAAAATGAAAATGTCAAAGGCTAAAACGTCATCTGATGCTCCGGAATTTGATGCATATTTTGAATTAGCAAAAAGGGATGAAAAAATTCAAGCTCACACGAACACGATCAGGTTATTGAGGGCTCAAATTGCCCAATTGAAGTCTCCCATGAATGTTGTGATCAACTCCCATAAACCAATGTCTGCAGATCCTCATAATTTTCAACTTCAAAACACAATCAACTTACTTAAACATGAAAATGAGTGTTTTCAAGCTGAAAATTCTAAAGTCAAACAACATTACAAAGAGTTATATGATTCTATCAAGATCACTCGTGATAAAACCAATGTAAAAATAACTTCTTTGCTTAATGAAATTGAGAATCTAAAGACAAAAGTGAAAGGGAAAATGCCGTTGAATGCAAGTGACAATATCAATTCTGTGGTTTGTAATTGTAAAAAGTATGCATGTGAGGCTGTCTTTATTCCACTTCCCCTTAAGAACAATGAGCTAGTCCATAGTGATTATCTTAGACATCTTAAGAACTGCCTTGACATGACCCGTGAAACCATAGAAGAAGATAGAACGGTAAGACCATCTGATAACACCCTATCGGATATTTGCTTTCTTACCAAGAGGTCACAAGAGTTGTTAGAATATGCCATAGGTACATGTCCCAAAATTCCTAACATGCGTGACAAAATTGGCACATCCTCATCTAGGAATTTGAAGAAGCATGTTACGTTTGATAAACCCTTGGCTAGTTCTGTGCATAGCAAATCAACACCTAGAAACCAAACAATTTTGCAACAATCTAATGTTCCCATCGTAAATTCTACAGGAGTAATCAATGTTACTAAAGCTAGCGGGTCAAAGCCTAAAGGCAACACAAGGAATGATAGGACCTCGCTTGCTAAGAATGATCAAGGGAAGAAAGTAGAAGACCACCTTAGGAATAATAAGATTGATTTGAATGAAAAGAATCGTCTTGATTCTAGTATTTGCGTTAAGCGTACTGTAATTAACTCGAATTCTAATGCGACTTGCAAGACTTGTAATGAATGTTTGATTTCTAGTAATCATGATGAATGTGTTGTGTCATTTTTGCAATCATCTTATAAATCCCCTGTTATATCTGCTAAGGATAATGATGAGTGCTCAAACACTCATCATTTTTGGTCAAATCTGAACTGCAAAACATACAAAAACACTCAGAAATGCATCAAAATACTGAAAATATTTCAAAGTTGTGTTTTATATGTTTTAGATGCAAAAAGAGTAAAAACAGATGAAAAACGTAAAAAGTTTGCAAAATTGGCAGTTTCAGTCCCCCAACTTTCAAAATTTGGCAAAAATAGTCCCTGAGCACTTATTTTAAAAGATAAATCACCAAAGGTCCTTTTGAAATCATAAATTGTCATATTTAGTCCTTTGGTGAAAAATCTCAAAAGTTTTGGAAATTACAAATTTAGTCCCTGTACTTTCAGATTTTGGCAGTTTTGGCCCCTGGGAGTTCAATTTTGGAAAAAAAGTCAAATATGGTCCTTGGGAATTCACATGTGTCACTTTTAATCCCTGGATGAAAATTTTGAGAAAATTACATGTTTAGTCCCCACAGTTTTGAAAAGTGACACATTTGGTCCCCGGAAATTTTAAAAGTGGAAAATATTATTTATGGTCCTTGGAATATGGAGCTATGGCAGGAATGATCCTTGAAATACTTTGGAGAAGTTGTCAAACCCGCCCCTTCCATTTTCAGCATATTACATCTTTGGTCCTTGTGATTTATTATAACCAAATGGGCCCTTTTGATAATTAAAACCAAACAACACCACGCAATCCACAAACCAAATCCAATGCACCCCAACCTGCCAATCCAAACTCCCAAGCCCATCTCACCACAACCTGGCCCACTCCAAAAATAATAAAATCAAAAGCCGGTCAAACCCAGGTCAAACCTTCACTCGGTTACTATTCATCGTCCCTAATCCCCCCTAAATCCTATAATCTTGCCTCCCCCCTCCTCCAAATTTCTCACCAACTCACCAACCATCATAAATGATATCACCTACACCCAACCAACCCCCTCCTCATTAAACCTCCTCACCAAACCCACTAACTTGCAAAAACCTGTTTTCCCGCCAAAAAACCAAATCAAAGGCCTTGATCAATTGAAGCTAATCCAATGGTCTAAGTGTGGTGGGAAAGTCACTGTGGGACCCACTGAACCCTATGTATCATCTATAAAGCAGAGATGAAGAAAAGAGGAGAAGAGCAGTAGAGTAGTATTAGTTTTAGCATAGTTTTATGTCGATTTTATTGTAATTCCATCCCTAGTTGTAATTTTTAGTTTTCATTAGTTGTAATCAACATTTTCAATGTTATGTTAACTATTTTTAATCTTAAATTCAGGTTGCATTTGGTAATTTCAATTTAAGCAATTTTAAGTTACTTTAGTAAATTTACTTAGTTTTGCTTGAAGTGGTTAAATTCTGTTCTCTTCAATGTATTCAAGTTCATTTATAAGTCTTAAGAAGTTTTCAAGACTTTAAAATAGGTTTTACTCATCTTACTAAGAAAATACCAAAAATACAAATAAATAGAGTAAAAATAAAAAAATCAGTTTCCAAGAAAGAAGGAGCAAGAAGCAGAGTTAGATTCGGATTGCAATGGGTTTAGTTGCCTAAGGGGAGGCACTAGGTAGTGTTTTGGTCCATCTGATCCCAATGAAAGCTTGGAATCCATTTGTAAGTTATAAAAATTGATTTTTGCATTTTATCAGTCCTAGTGTTTTCTGTGGTAATTCTGTGATTTTTAAGTTTCATTTATTGTACTTAAGCTATTGTAAGCCTAAAATTAGTATGTGTAGAATATTACCTATGTTGGAAACATGATTGGTGTTATGTTTGTGTGGCGTTGGAGAGATAAAAAGGAGGGGAAGAGAGGAAGGAACCTTGAGAGAAAAGTGTAGTATTAGATTGAGATTAAGTGAAGGTCCAACCCTCTCCACATGTGGAGAGGGGTATTTATACTTACAATAAAACGCCCACTCCAGGGCTGTGGATCAGGCATACTGTGGGTGAAGACCCGTCCTTCTTCCACGGTGTTACTTACACTAATACTAATTAACTAATAAACAAACTAACTACGAGCTAACTTAATGCTATTACAATCATTAGGTGACCGAGACTTTTACAGGAATATTTGTATTCCTAACAATCTCCCCCTAAGTGAGGTCACCTTTGAAATTAAGATCTTTGGTCTTTAAGCATTCTTTAGTCTTTGTAGCTCGTAGGATCTGATTCTTCACTTTTCAACACACTTCGTACTTCAAGCAAGAGAACTTATGATTTGAATTCCTTTGAGATATATGATCTTTGAGCTTCTTTGAGATCATCAGCCAAAGTAAATCTCCAAGCTCATCCATAGTTGTATTGCCTTCATGTGATGTAGTGACTAAGGACCATCATGCTCACACCCTTCTGTATCTGGAGACGTTGCATTGGAGTTTGTGGATCAGGAGACCTTTTCATCAGAGTTTCGGAAACATTGTTAGTAGTCTCTCAACATTTGTTGTAGCAAGTCTCTCATCTTCATTGATAGTGTGGAGGATGTGTGAGCATGAGGTATGGATTGACCCGATTCAGCTGGAACCTGGAGCCATCAACGCCATCTTTATATGTGTCCCTAAAATAAGACAGTTAGCAATAAAGATAGAGAACGAACATGGCTTTGTCATTCGTTCTGCGAGGACAGACTACACTCTGGTTTTGTGAAAACCGGCCTGTGATCAGGTAGAGTCTCTTTTAAAGAGGACTCTCCTCGACCGGAATTTCCAGCTTGTAGTAATGAATTTTCCAAAGAATCCACTTTGGAATCTTCATACTCAGCATGTTCTCATACCGGAATGTCTCAAAGCAGACAGCATGATAGAGTGAATCGGTGAATAGATATTCACGGATTGATGAGAAATAGATTTATAGAAATCACTCGCGTGTCCTATGATAAACATTTTTGAGACACGACGAGAGTTTTATACTTTGAATCACATTTCCATCAAAAATTCTTTTGTTTGAAAGATATTACACAATCAATGTGCTCGAAAATTAGTTTGTGAGCACATTGAAAGGTTTTTGCAAAAGTATCCGTCAATCCATATCCTGGAACAAGTTTGATTCAATTTTGAATCGCACCATTGTTGCTTTCCAGTTGTCACTTGATCATTGATCCAAGATGGATCTCACATGTCACCTACCAAGAGCTTGAGTGATGTTCGCTCTTGAAGGATTTCCATCTTCATTGTGAATATTTTCATATCACTCGGATGTTCTGGCAATACCACAAGGATAATGCGTAGGACTCTAAATATTTTATCTTATTTTCCACATTGTGTGAAACAATAAGCATATATGGAATGTGTCCTATCGAGATTTATGGATGATCTCATGGCTCTAGACTCAATAGTGCGTTTTGATCCGCTCCTGGAGACTGGGGAGGCGTCTCCTGTTTTAGGTATCAACATAGCTCGCAATGAGCGGTCAATACATTACACAGGGTTCCCCGTGAGAATGAAACAAGCTCGTTTAAGAGAACTTGAGTGGTTGGGAAGTTTAGTGCAGTGCGTCACTGGGTCCATGACGTCTTGTCTTCAATACCGGTGTTATCTTTGTAACCGCCAGTAGATTATGCATTGAACCCGGTTTCTGCCCTAAGGTTGAATATATGGAGGGCTATTTCTTTTCACCCTTTCTCATTTCATTTCTTTTTAATTCTTCAACCCCTTCAGTGCTTACCGAGACTTCACCACTAGAACCTTGTTGGGTTTGTTTCAGTCCTAGCTCTATCTCAGTCCGCACTCTTCCCTTTCTCACTTTACTCCTTTTCTCCAATCATTCCTAAGGACTTCTAATCTATCTATGGATTGTCCCTGGGAAGATCTTTCCGGTTCTGGTGGATCATGGGAACTTATATCTAACCTTAACCGTCCTTATAACTCCATGCGTAAAGATAAATGGTCGGTCTTAGGTATTACTTCCACAAACGCCTTTGCTCCCCCTCAATATGTGCATTGATATTCGAAAGTGTTTAGCACATATGTGGGAGCCTATTATTGAGTCAAAAAGATCACATTTGATTATCAGATATCTTATTTAAATCACATTCTCTCCCCCGATCAAAAATTTCAAATCTTTCGAGATTTTTGATCTCAATTGATTTAAATAAGTTAGAAAACGTTTTGGGAGAGAAATGCGGTCAATTTTAATATTTTCTGATAAAAAGGAACTTTTTCTTGCTCCCCCTCAAACTGTGAGGGAGGTTGTTATGTGTCAGAGTTGAAGAGTTTGCAGAAGATTTGAAGTTTTAACGAAAACTCTTTGAAGATGTACTCATTTTGACACATAACCATCACAATTGTTTTGTTGCTTTTGTATAAAGTGGGGAGTTTTGATGATACATAAAATTTTTGAAAATCATTCTCTCCCTCAATCAATGACAGATGTTTAAAACATAAATATGTTATGTCATAGATTGAGTGAAAAATTTTATCAAAGATTTAGATTCAATTTGATTTTCATTCAAAATCTCATGGTACCACCAAGTTTTGCACAAATACTCTCCGGAAAAATCATGGAAGGGAAAGTATTTGGCGATAAAAAGAAGACTTCTCTTCTTTATCAAGAAATAATGCACTGAAACGTACATTAGATCGAGGAAACATGGATGTAAAGTAATCCATGCCCAGGTGAGCTTCACCCGGTAAAGTAATCCATGCCCAGGTGAGAAATAATGCACTGAAACGTGTTTTCCCCATTTTGAAAAATGGGTTGCTATCTGAAGTAATAGCAAACCTTAATTTTGAAGTTCGGTTTACAGCCTGAAATGACTGTAAGCCATAATTTGAAGTCCGGGGTACAACCTGAAATGATTGTAAGCCATAATTGGAAGAATGTTTTTGAGATACGACATGTTTTAGAAAAAAAAAACTTTATTTAAAACCGAAAAACTCTTGCTCAAGCATATGTATGATTCCGTGTCATTATTGAATGACATTTCTAGAAACGTACATAATATTGATTACACAAGAGACATGTCGTGAGAAGAATATTTTTGGATTTTTTATGATTTTTCAGATTTTTATGGTTTTTATAGGTTTTATATTTTCTATTTTCTTTTTGTGTAAATATTATATACAAAGGATATGTGAAGCAACCCCTTTACGCCACTTGATCTTCCTGAAGACAAATGAGATCCTCAGGCGTGAGACTCTTCATACCAAGGCGTGGGAGAATGAAGTGAAAACGTTCCCTAGAAAGTGCTTTGGTGAAGATATCGGCTAGCTGGAACTCAGTCCTCACAAAGTAAAGTTCCACAATTCCTTTCTCAACTTGCTCCCTGATGAAGTGATGTCGAATGTCAATATGCTTAGTCCTTGAATGTTGGACATTGTTGCAGCAGAGTGCAATTGCACTTTTGTTGTCACAGTACATGGGAATCTTGTTGCATATGAAGCCATAGTCTGAAAGTTGAGATCGCATCCATAGGATCTAAGCACAGCACGATGACATGGCAATGTATTCAGCTTCAGTGGAGGAGATAGATGTACTCATTTGTTTCTTTGACGACCAACTGACTAGCTTATTCCCCAAAAACTGTGCACCCCCAGATGTACTGCGACGAGTGTCTTGACATCCCGCATGATCAGCATCTGAATATGCTGTGAGAGCCATAGAAGTTTCCTTAGGGTACCAAAGGCCCATGTGGATTGTTCCTTTAAGGTATCTAAAGACTCTTTTGACAGCTTCCAGATGTTTCTTGGTAGGTTTGGATTGATACCAAGCACAAATGCAGACTGCAAATAGAAGGTCAGGTCTGCTTGCAGTAAGATACATTAAGGAGCCAATCATGCTTCGATACATGGTTTGTTCGACCGGAATTCCCACATCATCTTCATCTAGTTTCGATCTTTCAATCATAGGAGTATCAACTGAATCACTAGAGTCGAATCCAAATTTCTTCAAAATTTCATTAGCGTATTTGGATTGATTGATGAAGATGCCATTGGGATTTTGAGAAATTTGCAGTCCTAGAAAGAATGACATTTGACCCATCATAGACATTTGGAATTCGGAACTCATCTCTTGGGAGAAACGATCACATTCTGTGGGATCAGATGAGGCAAAGATGATGTCATCAACATAGATTTGTACATGCAGAAGGTTTTTGCCCGTTTTTCTGGTAAAGAGTGTAGGATCAACAACGCCTTTGGAAAATTTGTTAGCCAGAAGAAATTTAGACAAAGTGTCGTACCACGCCCCAGGTGCTTGTTTAAGTCCATAGAGAGCTTTCTTTAATCGATACACGTGATTAGGGCGTTCTGGATCCACAAAACCTTCGGGTTGAGATACGTACACCACCTCTTTTAGATCGCCATTTAGGAATGCAGTCTTGACATCCATTTGATAAACCACCATGTTTTGACTTGCAGCATTTGCGAGAAATATTCTTATGGCTTCAATTCTAGCAACAGGTGCGAAGGATTCTTCAAAGTCTATACCTTCTTCTTGTCGGTATCCTTTTGCCACAAGCCTAGCTTTGTTTTTCAATACATCTCCATGCTCATCAAGTTTAACCTTGAATATCCATTTGAGAGCAATGATCATAGCACACTCGGGAGGTGGTACCAATTCCCATACATCCAGTCGGTCAAACTCATGAATTTCGTCCACCATTGCAGTAAACCATGAGTGTTTGGACATTACATCCTTGACGTTTTTTGGTTCAGCTTTAGAGAGGACAGAATTGAAGAAGCACCACAATGCGTCGGTTGCAAGTTGCTTGCGGGTAGATATTGGACGCGAAGGGTTTCCAATAATGTTGTCTATAGGATGATCATTGGTCCATTTTCTAAGGTATTCATGGGGTTGAGAATAGGGAACTGAGGTAGTCGTGTTAGATTCGTCAGAGGATGTTACATCATTTGACGATTCAGGGGTAAAGATGTTAACAAACGGCTCATTATCAGGTGGAGCAAAAGGATTTACTTCAGATGTATTATCTATAGTTGCCGCTCGCTGCACAGGTGAAGGTTGGACATTAGAAGTGCTAACCGATTGACTGATGATGGGAGCTTCAGAATCCCATGACAATGAAGTGGATGGACCGTTATTGTCAACTTGATTATTCACCACCCCATCTGGTGGTTGAACCACTGTAGCTTCAGGAGCATTCATTTGTTGAGGTTCAAAGTATTCATCAAACATTGGGTCAAACAGTTTCTTCCAATCTTCACTTGTAGGAGGTACAAAAGGAGCAGCAGGAATGGGATTCTGTACAAGCCTGGAACTAATTGGTCCAGGAGATAAAAGGTTAGGTACGGGTCCAGAACTTGATTGTCCAGGAACCGGTTGCTCAGTCAGCTCATCGAAAGTAACGTGGATTGTTTCCATTATGTCTCTGGTACGTTTGTTGTAGATTCGGTACCCCTTGCGCTCTGGAGCATAGCCAACGAAGAAACCAATGTCGGCCTTGGCCTTGAGTTTCCCAAGGTCTTCACTGTCATTAGTTGGATAGCAAAGTGCACCAAACACTCGAAGAAATGAAAGATCGGGTTTTCTGCCATGAACCAGTTCATAGGGAGTCTTGCAGTGGAGAGGATGTATCAAGGATCGGTTATGTGTGTAACATATGGTGGCAATTGCCTCAGCCCAAAGAAACATAGGAGCTTTGGAGAAGATGAGCATAGTCCTTGCAGCTTCAACTAAGGTGCGATTGCGTCTTTCAACAACTCCATTTTGTTGAGGAGTACGTGGAATGCTCTTTTGATGACTGATCCCGACACCTTCATAAAATAGAGTAAGTTGTCTGTTCACAAACTCTGTTCCATTATCAGTACGAATGACTCTAACTGTTTTGTTGAGGCGGACTTGCAACATCTTGATGAGTTTGATGATGGTTTCCGAAGCTTCATCTTTTGATCGTAGAAATTTTACCCACGTGAATCGAGAGTAATCATCAACAATAACCAGCACATATTTCTTTCCATTGATACTTTGAATCCTCATTGGTCCACGAAGATCCATGTGAAGAGTATGAAGAACTTCCATGATTGAATTGACAGTTTTGGGTTTATGGGTGTGCTTTTTGCTCTTGCCCATTTGACAGGCGGAACACAGATAGTCCTTTTCATACTTAAGTCTGGGCAAGCCTCGAACAAGATCCTTACGTGTAAGTTCATTGATGGTACCGAAGTTCAAATGGTTTAAACGACGATGCCACAACCATGATTTGTTCTTGGAGGCTTTAGAGAGTAAACAAATTGGAGAGGACCGTAGCATATCTTCGATGGAGATGGTGTAAAGATTAGTGCCCCGACTCCCCTTGAGAAGATCAACACCATCTAATTCTCTAACAAAACAGGTGTGCTTTCTGAAAGCGACTTCGAGATCTGAGTCACAAAATTGACCAACAGAAAATAGATTGTGCCCAAGTCCTTCCACGTAGTAAACTCTGGATATAACACTGTCTCCAAAGACGTAATCACCATAACCCATTATAGATCCAACATGGTCATTCCCAAATCTAACCGTACCAATAAACTTTTCCATGAAATTCTTGAGCCGCGAGCGATCTCCAGTCATATGTTTTGAGCAGCCTGAGTCCAAATACCAAAGGACGATTTGTACGACCTGCATTTGAAACCAGACAATCGTGGATAACAGAAAAATCTGGAGCCCCACACACATTTGGGGTCCGTTTGGTTAGCACACACAAATATTGGATTATCATATGTTACAGATATCTCACTGGAGTATTCACATTTTGATGCACTAGAGCTAGGAGTGGTATTCATTGCTTCTATTGGGAACAGTCTACCGGTAGGTCTCCACTTCCTAATAGGCACAACTTTGGAGTTAGTGATCCTAGTCATTGGGCACTTTTCCCTTAGAGTGAATTTCCTTCCAGTAGGTTTCCATTGATAACCAACATTAGTGAACACTTTTCCTATTTTACTCCATACTTGTTTTGCCCGTTTAACACTAGAGACATTCATAACTGGAGATTCCATAGTGGATTTAAGAAAGGACACAACACATGCATCATGATTACCATAAAATAAGCATTTGTTGCAAGTCTTACAAATAGCATCATAATTCGAATTAATTACATCATTGTTAACACAAATGTTTGAATCAACTCGATTCCTTTCACTAAGCATAACTTTATTGTTCCTAGATGATTCTTCTACTTCCTTCATAAGTATACTCTTAGCCGGCAAAGTCCTATCATTCTT
Organism: Artemisia argyi; assembly: GCA_030686995.1. Classification (NCBI taxonomy): domain Eukaryota; kingdom Viridiplantae; phylum Streptophyta; class Magnoliopsida; order Asterales; family Asteraceae; genus Artemisia; species Artemisia argyi. Next base: position 57,883 of record JARVZY010003431.1, on the reverse strand, counting down.
TGTATTGCACTTAGGCTGTGACTTGCTAGCATTAGATACACCTTTTACTCCTGTAGAAGCAATGACGGGAACATTAGTCTTATTAGTTGCTACTTGTTTACCGGTGATCAAGATGGAGGATTGTGACATGGTTTGGGGAAAATCAAATGTGACATGCTTGTTGCCACTGTTAGGGTGCAATGCAAATGTCCTATCCGACTTGTTATCATTCTTGGGGCATGATCCTATAGCATTTTCAAATAATTCCTGGGCTCTATTAGTGAGGAAGCACGCACCAATAATAACATCATCAAGTGGTTTAGAAATCCTCTCATCTTCAATGGTTTCTCTAAGTATGGCCAGACAATCCTTAAGATTTCTAAGATAGTTGTTATGAACTAACTTATTGTTCCTAAGGGGAAGAGAGACATTCACAGCATCGCACGCATATTTCTTACAAGCATGTACATTGGAAATTCAATGATCACATGAAACGACGGGCATTTTACCCTTCACCATGGTCTTTAATTTCTCAATTTCATTTAACAAAGAATTGACTCTTTCATTGTTTTGGTCACGTGTTGTTTTAATAGACTCAAACAATTCTTTATAACGTTGTTTAGCGTTAGACATTTCAGCATGAAGCCACTCATTTTCATGTTGTAATTCATTGATAGTGCCCTGTTTTTGAAAGTTTTGAGAATCTGTCGACTTCTAGTAATTGGTATTGGTCACATCGGCTTTTTTTTATTTTAATTGTGCAATTTGGACCTTCAACTTCCGAATCGTGTTTGAGTGAGCTTGAATTACTTCATCCTTTTTGGCTAATTCAAAACATGTATCAAACTCAGGAGCATCCGAAGATGTCTTGGCATTTGATATTTTTATGCTTTCTTTTAGATGTTGATATTTTAATTGTAGGTTCAGATTATCAACTTCTAGTTTTGAGAAATTCCTGACCATGTTATCATGGTCGTCGTTTTGAATTTTTTCAGTGAGTTTGTAATTCTCCCCCTCAAGCTCAATTACACGATTCTGGAAGACATTCAAAGTAACCGACATTTCATGGAATTGTCGAGCAGATAGTGCAGAGTCGGTAACAGTATAAAACACATCTTTTGCAATGCAGTTAGCAATCAAATTTTCATTCATGATGAGAATGTTTTTCCTGTCAATTTCACTGTATTTGAGATCAATAGCTAATTGGTTACCCTCACTTTCCACTTCATCAAAAACCTTTTTCATTTGAGTCACATCATCATTAATGGTGTTTTTAAGGCCCTCAAAATGTTCTTTGAGAAGTTTAAAAAATGGCATAACTTCAGTTAGGTAACACTGTTTTGTTTGCTCAAAACCCCTTTCCCCTTCTGTAATCCCTGTAGGTGTAATTCTTATTTTACAGGTTTTCTCAAAGTCATTGAACAATTGACCTAGCACATATAGCCCAATTAGAGTATTACATTGTGTGGGGAGAGTGAAAGGTACAAGGTGCCTAGGTGTGTTCAGGGGGTAAGTAGTTGGGTTAGCAATTCTAAACATAGTGCGTGTGTTACCTACAACTCTTTCAGCTTGCATTTTCTCAATGTCTATATTCCAAAACACTTTGTCAGGAAGAATTCTCTTTTGAGGAACAAAAATTGTAGATTGATTGTCATTCGCATAATCATAGTGAAACACAATGTTCTTAGCAATGCATTTAGGATCCTTTAAACGTTCAACAAATTTTACCCTAGTTCTATCCTCTGCCTCATTGATGTGGTCATTGGATCGTGTATCAGGAGGGGCATGATTAGGTTCAAGCATAGTGTTTGCATCATATAATGCAGGTTGAGCACCTAGACCAATTCTAAGGTATCTTGCTTTGGGTTTGGAGGTATCTTGTTCACTAAATTCATCACTTAGTTTCCTATGGTTTTCCATCATTTGAGCAGATTGAATGGTTTGGCCCTGTGTGTACAACTTATCTTCCAATTTATTTTTCAACATTTTTAGTTTTGAGAAATCATTTAGAAGTTTAGTTTCTTTATCTTTGAATTCTAGTTTGATTGAAGTCAAACCTTTTTGAACCTCTTGTTTTTGTTTGACGGTTTGATCCAATTGGTTTTTTAAAGAAACTAGTTCCCTTTTCAATGATTCTTGTTTGGAATTGTTTTCAGATATGTAAGTACGCAGTTGCCATTCCGTTTTCTGCTCACGTTCATTCAGCTCAAACTTAGCACGCTGCTCATAAATATTCACTTGATCCTTAAGGGTGTTAATTCTAGTGATCAGGGAATCATCAGGGTTGTATATCGTGTGCTCATGTACCTCATGTTCACTAGAATCAATAGACGGCATGTCACTTGGTACAACTGGCGGTCCATTGTCATTCACATACATTTCATATGGGATATTATTGGTATTACCCATATCAGTGACGTTTGTGGTGACAATATTCTTGAGTTGTACAGAGTCACATGCCCCCTGTACAGTTGTAGGATTATTCAGATCATGATTAGGAGATGTTGGTACCTCAGAGATAGCAGATGTGATGGACAAATCAGGATGCTGTGAAGAGGATGCAGCTGCAGACAGATTAGCCATGAAAATGGTTTGAGCAGTAGGTTCGTCATCCACGTCTGAGTCAAATGCATCACACTCTTCAACTTGAAAGATATTCGGGTCATTAAGAGCCATATCCTGAACAGGCTGATCATCCACATCAGCATCAAAGGTGTTCCCATCATTACCAGCCAGAAAGAGCAGAGCTTCTTCATCCAACACAGTCCCATTTTCTTGTGCCTGCATCAGCAACATCTTGTCTTTGAAGTACTTAGAGTTTTGAGAACGTTTTGGGAGAGTGCAATTCCTAGCAATATGGCCCAACCCTCCGCAGTTATAGCATTTCGGCTGCTTAGCTTGTGCTTGAAGAGCATTCCCAACTCTGTACTGCCCATTCTCTCTACCAGCATTTCTTTGGTTGAAGTTCTGTCTTCCCTGCACATTCTGCACCACCACCCGACCATCTTCAATGACTGCCTGATTACGTGGATTAGATGAGATTCTAAGTTCGTTGTTAGTAGATGGAAGTGCAGCCCTGAACTGTTGGACCAGTAGAGAAACTTGGTTGGAGAGATTATCAATCATCATGTCAGTGTGAGAATACCCAGAATCAAGTTGTGTATTCAAAGTAGATGGTGAGGGAGTTGATGATTGACTATTGGTTGGGGTAGACCTGGAGGATGATTGTGATGGTTGAGATTGATCATTAGAGGTTTGATTAGGTTGTTGAACATTGGAAACAAAAACAAGAGATTCATTTGTTGCAGACGGATTGAGCTTTTCTCGCATTAGCCGATCATAAGCAGCATGTTTCTCATGTTGTTGGAGATATGCATAAAGTTGTTCATGATTGGTATGCCTAGGACCTTTTTTGAGCTTAACAGCTGTGACAAACCTATCCCATTCTGGTGCCATGTTATTCACGAATTTGGAATTAAGTTGTATGTTGGGCATTGTCATCTTGATGGCTCTCATATCATTGACCAGCTTGTGAAATCTGACGTAATAGCCAGTGATGCTTTCACCCGGATTCATTTTGAAATGCTCAAATTCATCGTATAGCTGAGACTCACGATCTTCTTTAGTTAACTCAGACCCTGCAAGAAGCATTTTGACATTATCGCAGACCGCCTTTGCTTCAGTGTTGTAGTTGATAAGTTTGTAGACATCTTTGGGAAGCCCTTGAATGACGATATTTGATGCTCTGATGTCTGCATCATAGCGTTTCTTTTCTTCATCAGACAGCTCATTGTAAGTGCGAGGTCTATCAGGACCAAATACGGCCGGTTATTGATCAGTTGCTGCTGCAACCGTGTCTCTAGTAGTACCCATTTGAAAGGGTCCCTCATCGATGGATTTCAAGATGTTAACCCCATTTTCTTTACCCAGACAGTGTAAACGAATCCTTTGTGCCCATGATTCATAGTCAGTTCTGTCCAACATCGGAGGTCGGGTGTCAGACCCCGCAGCTTGAATGTCATCAGAAGAAGTCGCCATCACAAAATAGAAATTACCAAACCACAAGGTGGGGGATACTCGCAATGTAGGGTACTAGTCGCAGAAAAACTTAAGCGCAACTTGACCTAACCGCAGAGATAGTAACCGCAGACAAGTTAACCACATTGGATACCAGTCGCAGAACACAAATCGCAGGACACAAACCGCAGAGAGTACTAAACCGCAGACAAATTCCTATCACAGAAAAATCCAGTCGCAACCTGAGCAAACCGCAAACCAAGGACACTAACCGCAGAAAGTACCAAACCGCAGAGAACTCCCACTTGCAGAAAAGTTAACCGCAATAGACTAATCGCAGACAGCTAATCGCAGTGACAATAGTCTAAAACTGTCACTATCTTTGCGTTTTGTTTGTATTCCCAAAATAGTAATCGCAGTTTAAACTAACCACAGATTGTAGAAACAAAACGCAACAAAGCAATGTAACAGTAGACTTAACAGCAGATAAGAAATACGCCCAAAGTCACCTCCAAACTTCAAATAGATTAAGGAAATGGTAACACAAACTAAGCTACAATGTTCCACAAACACTAATGAACATAAACGTACATCACTAACATGAATAACAACACTAGAGAAGATCAAACTAAGAGTTATTACAAGAAAGGTACACCAAACTCACAAAACCACACAAAATACCATCAAATTCGATTCTACAAGGTCCTAAGATGAAACCTTGGCTCTTGATACCAATTGTAGAATATTAACTATGTTGGAAACATGATTGGTGTTATGTTTGTGTGGCGTTGGAGAGATAAGAAGGAGGGGAAGAGAGGAAGGAACCTTGAGAGAAAAGTGTAGTATTAGATTGAGATTAAGTGAAGGTCTAACCCTCTCCACATATGGAGAGGGGTATTTATACTTACAATAAAACGCCCACTCCAGGGCTGTGGATCAGGCATACAGTGGGTGAAGACCCGTCCTTCTTCCACGGTGTTACTTACACTAATACTAATTAACTAATAAACAAACTAACTACGAGCTAACTTAATACCATTACAATCATTAGGTGACTGAGACTTTTACAGGAATATTTGTATTCCTAACAGTATGATTCGTTGTAGAATCTTAGGATGTAGTCTTAAACAAGTAATTGAAGGGGTGTTTGGGAGAACCTGTTCCAATGGGTTCATGGTTTACTGTTGTTGCAGAATATTAGCTTAGGTTCAAACAAGTGAAATTTACCATTAGACTTTGGTTTCAATTGCTCAAAAGTCAAAAATCCACATTAAGTCCCTTAACTGTCCACTGTTGTGGATTTAGGATCCACAAACCCTCATTTTAGCTTATCTGTGGTGGTTTTAGCTTAATTTAGGTTTACTATAGCTTATTAAAACTATTCTAGCTTATATGGTTCATCAGAAGTTCACTTAAGTCAACTTTACAAATTTACTCAAAAAGTCAAAATTTAATCTTGTGCAGAAAGTCAGATTTTGAGAGAATATTTGTGAATTTTGGGTTGAGATTCAAGCTTTAATATTTTTATATGTTGAAGTCTATCACTTAGACTCTAGAATCCCACAGTTGCTTTAATTTTGTAATTTTTTCTTGGAGCTTATTTGTGGGCTTAAAGAGGGTTGCAGGGCAAGCATGTGCCCTGCACCACAGACCTGACCAAATAGACACTTTTTCTTAGCTCATAAGTTACTCACTAGTGGGACCCATTGTGTGAAAGTTAGCTTATTGGGAAGCCAATAAGCCTGGCTTCAAGACCCTTAGCTTATTTTCATACTCCTAGCTTATTTCATAGGGCTGCTTGCCCTTTTCTTTTTGTCCCTCCACACTCATACACTGAGTGATCAGGTTGACCACCCAAGTTCATGCCCTCCCCTAGTGCTTATTAGTGGGGCTTAGGGGCTGAACTTGGGCTTTTTAGAAAGCCCTTCTTCGTAGCTTTTGAGATCAGGTTTTACTTTGGACTCCCTAAGTTCCTAGTGGGCCCCACATGACCTGCAAGTTGCCCATTTGAACCTGTTTCAGACTCAGCTTTTGTGATTTGCTTATTTGCTTATTTGAAGCTTATCAGTGTGTATATCTATGTCTTTTAGCTTATTTCAATAGTACTAAACTTGTTTGCATCTCAAACCAACCCTAGTCTCAGCTGAAAGCTTATTTCAAAGCTTTTAGCTTTGACAATTGACCAAAGTCGACTGTCCAAGCAATAAGCACTTGGAGTGCTTATTTCTGAGCTTATAGCCAACTCCCTTCATTAAAGTTGGTTATTCTGTATATTTAATTAGTTTTGTAAAAGAAAATTTCAAAAAAGCCTAAATACCTAAAGTGATAGCTTCTATTTAAGAAGCTTATTGCTTATTAGCTTATTTTCCTTAAGCACTTAGTGATTTTATATTTTTCTTTGGTTCCTTATATCTTAAAACAATTTCAGTAATTTTTTCATATTTTTCTCTTTTCATTTAGTATTTTTAATAATTAATATTAGTTTTTATTAATTAATAATTAGTTAATAATTAATAATAATTATTTAAAAAGTCTTAAAAATATATTTCTGTTTTAAAATTAGTTTTATATAATTTTAGACTTTTCTAAGTTTTAACTTTATTTTTCTAAGCTTATTTTACATTTTCCTATTATTTAGTGTAATTTTAATTAGTTTAAATTAGTTTTTAATTAATAGTAATTATTAAAAAAGTAGGAAAAATATATTTTCAGTTTGAAAATTAGTTTTGTAATATTTTAGATTTTTCCAAATTTAATTTTCATATTTTTAGTGAAATTCCATAATTAGTTATAATTTAGGTTAATTTAAATAATTAATAGTAAATAGGAAATTAGTATTTAATTAATAATAATTATATAAATAGTGTAAAAATTAAGTTTAATTTTCTAAAAATTTTCTTTTATTATTAGGGTTGTAAAAATATAATTTTCATATCCGTAAGTATTTTATTTCTTTAAAACTCGCGTTTAATTTTGTACGTTCACGTAACTTTAAGCTGAACGTACGCGTTTTTAGGTTTTAAACGTTTTTGTTTTTTTTAACTTTCCAGTCTTTTTCATATAGCTTATTTAAGCTATTTCTTTATAGATTCCTTAGTATAATCAATCTCAAACCCCTTTCCCGTTCAGATTCACCGGATCACAAACCCGTTTGAATACAATCCACACCTCGTCGGGACATAACGACCCGGGGAAACCCTATATTACCCGGAAGCATTGATCTAGGTAGTTTGACTATATTGACCACATCCGTGGTTGACTTTAGTTTACTGCTTTTCCCCCAATCAAAATTTGGCGCCGCTGCCGGGGAGGTGTGCGCGCTATTCTAAACGGTTTTGCGTATTAGTGAATCGGGATATACATCCATTATATATTTACCACTCTTGTTCATATTATCTTCTTATTTTCATATAAAAACAAAACTGTTCCCGAAAACATTTTAAAATCAGTTTTCAACGAACACAAAAACATTTTCTCTCTTATTTGTACAAAATGTCTTTCCAAAAACCCAAAAATATTCATCTTTACTCTCCTACCCTTTTGATTCTTCATTCCTTACCCTCCCAAACCTTTTGATTCTTTCTATGTCTCATCCACACCTTCTTATTTGCCATTGGTGTGGTAATCCTTATAATGGTGGCAATTGCCCCAACTGTGGCATGGTAGAGTCAGGAAACGGGTCTGTCTATAACCAGAATCCCTATTCCTACCATAACACGACTGATTCATTTCATCAGTTACCACACCATGAGACTCAGCAGTTTTACTGTTGTGAGTACTGTGGTGGTTCACATTACAGTTCTGATTGTCAATCGGGAAACACGCTTGTCTATGAGCAGTTTCCTGATAACAATTATAACTCAAGCACATACAACCCACAGCCACATCAGTTTCACTGTTGTGATTACTGTGGAGGTCCACATTCTAGCTCGGATTGTCAAACAAGGAATCAATTTCCTTGTAACAATTACGACTATTCGTTTTCAGACCCACCTCCACAGTATCAAATGATCCAATCAACTCCTCATGATACTGAGCAAGACCTTTTACTAAAGGCTCTTGATATATTGAAAGAACTTAAGGAGGAGTTGGTTACTACATCGTTTCAAAACTCTCGTGAAAAATCTATGGCAGAATTACTTGCTGAAGAATGAGATGCTAGAAACGAATTGAGCGTGGAAGAATTGCTAGTCTTAGAACAAGCAGCTATAACACGTGCCAAATTTCGTAAAGCTGCTCTTCTAGACTGTGATGATGATAGTGATAATGAAGACACCCTTGATATCCTTCAATTTTATAGGGGTTCGTCAGATTCATCATTTGTGATTCCTCCAATTGAAAATCAGGGAGAAAATAATGTGACGGAGAAATTACTAGCAGAAGATCAAATGGAACTCGTACAATCCATGAATGCTAGCTCCTCGCATCTCCCTCAGTCTGGTGTTATCACACCCGAAGTTCACACTCACTCTCTAAACATGGGGGATGAGCATCTTAGCACTGTTCCTAATAAGGAATCGGACGAATTAATAAAGTCTAGTGTTGAGATCCTTGTCCCAATCCCGAGAAAGTCACAGGGAACTTTTGATCAAGTGTGTGATATTCCTTCACCCCCTGATAATCCAAATGATCAAATTGAGACTGTCTCTGATTCCAGTGATGATTGTTTATCTTATGGAGACATTGAGTATGTTGATGCATCCCTTCCCCACTCTAATGTTGACTTTCTTCTCGAGGAGTCCGCCGATGAACTCACTCACACCAATTCACTTCCATCGGGAAGTGATGATGATCTCTTTGATTTCAAAGATGATCTGGAAGAAGTCGAAGCATTCCTTGCCCTAGATAGTTCAACTTCGTATGAAGTTGATGATAACTATCTTGATTTTGAGGGGGATATTCTTTTCCTTGAAAGCTTATTGAATGATGATCCATCACTCAACTCCTATCTCAACACCGGGCTTAGTGATTCAAACACTGATGAAAATTCTTTATCTTATGGAGACATCGGTGATATTGATGAAATACCTTCTAAGCCCATAATTGATCACCTTATCATGACTCCTCCGGAGTATGATGGCAAGAAACATCATGATCGGGGGGAAAGATTCTCAATCATGAGAATTTGTATTTCTATGACAAATTATCCCACCCTCCCTCCCGGGTTGTTTTCTAACCCTAAGAGCTTAACCGACAAAATCCAAATTTAGGAAACTAAACCTGATCTCGAGGATGAGCATCCTTTCATGATTATTTTCATGACCTTCTCTGTGCCTTCCTCTCTTTTTCACTCCTTCGGGAATGAAGATACCATCTTTGATCCCGGCATTTTCATTTACCATTATCTTGAGCCGGATACTTATCTCATCGGTGTGGAACTTTCACGTGCTTCAAATGTTTGTCCAAACATCTTGAATGAAAGTCCGATTGAGATTGCTTCTTCCACATCATGCTTCCCCAAGGACAAATGAATTCGGGGTCGAGTCAAGCTAGCGACTCGGTAAACAAAAACAGTAGCATGCTTATAGGGTTTTCACCCTAAGTGTGGGGGAGTTACCCCTACTATGGTTAAAAAAAAAAAAAAAAAAAAAAAAAAAAAAAAAAAAAAAAAAAAAAAAAAAACTGGTGTTTCCACATTTAGCTTGTAATGTTGCCCTTTTCCGTTCAAAGAGTCGGCATAATAGCCGGGACTTTGAATATTGAGGACAATATTCATTCTAAGTGTGGGGGGGGGGGGGGGGGTATTCTAGCAAATTTTATCACATTTTACTATCTAGTACCCCCGTTTTTGGCCAAAATCTCAAAAATTTAAAAAAAAAAATTCACTTGTGCTTCAAAATTTTTGTGGTTATCAGTCCGCCATGTCTAAACGACAAAAGGATTGGCTAATCCAGGAGCAAACGGCTCTTGGAAAAGATATATCAAATCCGTTTATGGCTTGCAATTTGCCCAAAATTGTATGGTACCTCAACTCGCCATATCCCACAAAGTGAAAGAGTTGGCTAGCCCGCAAGATTATGGATTGTGGTAAAGGCAGTGGAAAAACCATAATTGGTAATCAGCTCACCAAGATGTTGACTTGTCCATCAAGAGTTGGCTAGTCCAGAAGCAAATGGCTTTTGGTAAAGACTAATCAAATCCGTTGACAGCTGGTGGTTTGCTCAAAATCACATGGTTATCAGGTGGACCATAGTTCTTACTTGAATCGATACATCTGGCTACTCCAGAAGTGATGGCTTTTGGTAAAGAGTTTAAAATCCATTAAGTTTTCAAAACAGTTTATTGCTAGGGACTAGAAATAGTTTAGTGTGGGGGATTGATGAGTGCTCAAACACTCATCATTTTTGGTCAAATCTGAACTGCAAAACATACAAAAACACTCAGAAATGCATCAAAATACTAAAAATATTTCAAAGTTGTGTTTTATATGTTTTAGATGCAAAAAGAGTAAAAACAGATGAAAAACGTAAAAAGTTTGCAAAATTGGCAGTTTCAGTCCCCTAACTTTCAAAAATTGGCAAAAATAGTCCCTGAGCACTTATTTTAAAAGATAAATCACCAAAGGTCCTTTTGAAATCATAAATTGTCATATTTAGTCCTTTGGTGAAAAATTTCAAAAGTTTCGGAAATTACAAATTTAGTCCCTGTACTTTCAGATTTTGGCAGTTTTGGCCCCTGGGAGTTCAATTTTGGAGAAAAAGTCAAATATGGTCCCTGGGAATTCACATGTGTCACTTTTAATCCCTGGATGAAAATTTTGAGAAAATTACATGTTTAGTCCCCACAATTTTGAAAAGTGACACATTTGGTCCCCGGAAATTTTAAAAGTTGAAAATATTATTTATGGTCCTTGGAATATGGAGCTATGGCAGGAATGATCCTTGAAATACTTTGGAGAAGTTGTCAAACACACCCCCTCCATTTTCAGCATACTACATCTTTGGTCCTTGTGATTTATTATAACCAAATGGGCCCTTTTGATAATTAAAACTAAACAACACCACCCAATCCACAAACCAAATCCAATGCACCCCAACCTGCCAATCCAAACTCCCAAGCCCATCTCACCACAACCCGGCCCACTCCAAAAATAAAAAAATCAAAAGCCGGTCAAACCCAGGTCAAACCTTCACCCGGTTACTATTCATCGTCCCTAATCCCCCCTAAATCCTGTAATCTTGCCTCCCCCCTCCTCCAAATTTCTCACCAACTCACCAACCATCATAAATGATATCACCTACACCCAACCAACCCCCTCCTCATTAAACCTCCTCACCAAACCCACTAACTTGCAAAAACCTGTTTTCCCGCCAAAAAAACCAAATCAAAGGCCTTGATCAATTGAAGCTAATCCAATGGTCTAAGTGTGGTGGGAAAGTCACTGTGGGACCCACTGAACCCTATGTATCATCTATAAAGCAGAGAAGAAGAAAAGAGGAGAAGAGCAGTAGAGTAGTATTAGTTTTAGCATAGTTTTATGTCGATTTTATTGTAATTCCATCCCTAGTTGTAATTTTTAGTTTTCATTAGTTGTAATCAACATTTTCAATGTTATGTTAACTATTTTTAATCTTAAATTCAGGTTGCATTTGGTAATTTCAATTTAAGCAATTTTAAGTTACTTTAGTAAATTTACTTAGTTTTGCTTGAAGTGGTTAAATTCTGTTCTCTTCAATGTATTCAAGTTCATTTATAAGTTTTAAGAAGTTTTCAAGACTTTAAAATAGGTTTTACTCATCTTACTAAGAAAATACCAAAAATACAAATAAATAGAGTAAAAATAAAAAAATCAGTTTCCAAGAAAGAAGGAGCAAGAAGCAGAGTTGGATTTGGATTGCAATGGGTTTGGTTGCCTAAGGGGAGGCACTAGGTAGTGTTTTGGTCCATCTGATCCCAATGAAAGCCTGGAATCCATTTGTAAGTTATAAAAATTGATTTTTGCATTTTATCAGTCCTAGTGTTTTCTGTGGTAATTTTGTGATTTTTAAGTTTCATTTATTGTACTTAAGCTATTGTAAGCCTAAAATTAGTATGATTAGTTGTAGAATCTTAGGATGTAGTCTTAAACAAGTAATTGAAGGGGTGTTTGGGAGAACCTGTTCCAATGGGTTCATGGTTTACTGTTGTTGCCGAATATTAGCTTAGGTTCAAACAAGTGAAATTTACCATTAGACTTTGGTTTCAATTGCTCAAAAGTCAAAAATCCACATTAAGTCCCTTAACTGTCCACTGTTGTGGATTTAGGATCCACAAACCCTCATTTTAGCTTATCTGTGGTGGTTTTAGCTTAATTTAGGTTTCCTCTAGCTTATTACAGCTATTCTAGCTTATATGGTTCATCAGAAGTTCACTTAAGTCAACTTTTCAAATTTACTCAAAAAGTCAAAATTTAATCTTGTGCAGAAAGTCAGATTTTGAGAGATTATTTGTGAATTTTGGGTTGAGATTCAAGCTTTAATCTTTTTATATGTTGAAGTCTATCACTTAGACTCTAGAATCCCACAGTTGCTTTAATTTTGTAATTTTTTCTTGGAGCTTATCTGTGGGCTTAAAGAGGATTGCAGGGCAAGCATGTGCCCTGCACCACAAACCTGACCAAATAGACCCTTTTTTTTAGCTCATAAGTTACTCACTAGTGGGACCCATTGTGTGAATGTTGGCTTATTGGGAAGCCAATAAGCCTGGATTCAAGACCCTTAGCTTATTTTCATACTCCTAGCTTATTTCATAGGGCTGCTTGCCCTTTTCTTTTTGTCCCTCCACACTCATACACTGAGTGATCAGGTTGACCACCCAAGTTCATGCCCTCCTCTAGTGCTTATTAGTGGGACTTAAGGGCTGAACTTGGGCTTTTTAGAAAGCCCTTCTTCGTAGCTTTTGAGATCAGGTTTTACTTTGGACTCCCTAAGTTCCTAGTGGGCCCCACATGACCTACAAGTTGCCCAATTGAACCTGTCTCAGACTCAGCTTTTGTGATTTGCTTATTTGCTTATTTGAAGCTTATCAGTGTGTATATCTGTGTCTTTTAGCTTATTTCAATAGTACTAAACTTGTTTGCATCTCAAACCAACCCTAGTCTCAGCTGAAAGCTTATTTCAAAGCTTTTAGCTTTGACAGTTGACCAAAGTCAACTGTCCAAGCAATAAACACTTGGAGTGCTTATTTCTGAGCATATAGGAAACTCCCTTCATTAAAGTTGGTTATTCTGTGTATTTAATTAGTTTTGTAAAAGAAAATTTCAAAAAAGCCAAAAATACCTAAAGTGATAGCTTCTATTTAAGAATCTTATTGCTTATTAGCTTATTTTCCTTAAGCACTTAGTGATTTTATATTTTTCTTAGGTTCCTTATATCTTAAAACAATTTCAGTAATTTTTTCATATTTTTCTCTTTTCATTTAGTATTTTTAATAATTAATATTAGTTTTTATTAATTAATAATTAGTTAATAATTAATAATAATTATTTAAAAAGTCTTAAAAATATATTTTCTATTTTAAAATTAGTTTTATATAATTTTAGATTTTTATAAGTTTTAATTTTATTTTTCTAAGCTTATTTTACATTTTCCTATTATTTAGTGTAATTTTAATTAGTTTAAATTAGTTTTTAATTAATAGTAATTATTAAAAAAGTAGGAAAAATATATTTTTAGTTTGAAAATTAGTTTTATAATATTTTAGATTTTTCCAAATTTAATTTTCATATTTTTAGTGTAATTCCATAATTAGTTATAATTTAGGTTAATTTAAATAATTAATAGTAAATAGGAAATTAGTATTTAATTAATAATAATTATATAAATAGTGTAAAAATTAATTTTAATTTTCTAAAAATTTTCTTTTATTATTAGGGTTGTAAAAATGTTATTTTCATATCCGTAAGTATTTTATTTCTTTAAAACTCGCGTTTAATTTTGTACCTTCACGTAACTTTAAGCTGAACGTACGCGTTTTTAGGTTTTAAACGTTTCTGTTTTTTTTCAACTTTCCAGTCTTGTTCATATAGCTTATTTAAGCTATTTCTTTGTAGATTCCTTAGTATAATCAATCTCAAACCCCTTTCCCGTCCAGATTCACCCGATCACAAACCCGTTTGAATACAATCCACACCTCGTCGGGACATAACGACCCGGGGAAACCCTATATTACCCGGAAGCATTGGTCTAGGTAGTTTGACTATCTTGACCACATCCGTGGTTGACTTTAGTTGACTACTTTTCCCCCAATCAGATAACAATACTTGGAGAGCTACAGGAAAAGTTTTTAATAGTGTAGGATATCAGTGGAAACCTACGGGAAGAAAATTCACTCTAGGAAACCAGTGCCCATTGACTTACATACCCGACCCTAAGTCGTTAAAGGTTAAGAGATGGAAGGCTACTGGTAGAATATTCCCTTTAGTGATCCAATGCCTTGATAGTAAGACAACAGTTTCCACTGGTATCGGTTCATCTGTAAGAACCAATGATAATACTGATCATGAATCTCTTAAGTATGCATGTGCTAACCTATTGGATCCCAATTACACTTGGGGATCCATGTTTTTCAGTTATCCATATCTGTATTGTTTCAAATGCAGGTCGTACAAATCATCCTGTGGTATTTGGACTCAGGCTGCTCAAAACATATGACTGGGGATCGCTCTCGGCTCAGAAATTTCGTGAAAAAGTTTATCGGGACAGTTAGATTCGGTAACGACCACTTTGGAGCTATTATGGGGTATGGTGATTATGTGTTTGGTGATAGTGTAATTTCAAGAGTTTACTATGTGGAAGGACTTGGGCACAACTTATTCTCTGTTGGACAATTCTGTGATTCTGATCTCGAAGTGGCCTTCAGAAAACACACATGTTTCGTTAGAGAACTGGACGGAGTTGATCTCCTTAAAGGAAGTCGTGGTACAAATCTGTATACCATCTCTATTGAAGACATGATGCGGTCCTCTCCCATTTGCTTACTTTCTAAGGCCTCAAAAAGCAAATCATGGTTATGGCATCGACGTTTGAACCACTTGAACTTCGGCACCATAAACGAGCTCTCTCGCAAAGATCTTGTTCGAGGCATGCCCAGACTGAACTATGAAAAGGATCATCTTTGTTCGTCATGTCAATTGGGTAAAAGCAAGAAACAAACACATAAACCAAAACCCACCAACTCCAACACCGAAGTACTTCATACCCTTCACATGGATCTGTGTGGACCCATGAGAGTGCAAAGCTTCAATGGGAAAAGATATATTCTTGTTATTGTGGATGACTATTCAAGATTCACATGGGTGAAAATTTTAAGATCCAAGGATGAAACTCCCGATATCATCATCAAGATCATCAAGCAGTTGCAAGTAAGGCTCAACAAAACTATTAGAATCATCCGTACAGACAATGGAACTGAGTTTGTTAACCAACATCTCACCAAATTCTACGAAAGCGTCGGAATCAGTCATCAGAAAAGCATTCCTCGAACTCCTCAACAAAATGGAGTCGTTGAAAGAAGAAATCGCACACTAGTTGAAGTGGCTCGCACTATGCTGATATTCTCAAAAACACCAATGTTTTTATGGGCTGAAGCCATTTCTACTGCTTGTTACACTCAAAATCGATCATTAATTCATCCTCTCCACAATAAGACACCATATGAGCTGGTGCATCTCAAAAAACCTGATCTCTCCTTTCTTCGTGTATTTGGTGCCCTGTGTTACCCAACTAACGACAGTGAAAACTTAGGGAAGCTCAAAGCTAAAGCTGATATTGGGGTATTCTTCGGTTATGCAGCAGATCGAAAAGGCTACCGAATCTACAATAAAAGAACCCGACAAATCATGGAAACAATCCATGTCACGTTTGATGAGCTGACAGAGCATACGGCTTCAGGACACACCAGTTCTGGACCCTCACAAAATCTTTTATCTCCTGGACCAATAAGTTCGGGACTTGTACAGAACTCCAATCATGTCACTCCTTATGTTCCTCCCTCGAGTGAAGACTTGAAAAGGTTATTTGATCCCATGTTTGATGAGTACTTTGAGTCACAGCCACCTCATGAACCGGTACAGCCAGTTGTTGAACCTAATATTATGGCTGGAAATGCACCACATGATACAAATGGTCCTTCAGTCTCCATCTCTCTTGATCCAGAGGCACCAGAATGCAGCAACACTCAAATTGAATCAAATATACAATCGTCTTCTGAACATCAAGGAGTTACCGCTGATAACTCATGGGAAGTCAATCCTTTTGCATCATCTGAGGAAGAACCATTTGAAAACATATTTGCACCAAAATCCTCCAATGAAGCATCTTCCTCAGAAAATTCAAACAATGCAATATATGTACCCTATCCTCAACCTCATGAACATCTCAGAAAATGGACAAATGATCATCCTATTGACAACATCATAGGAAACCCCTCAAGACCGGTATCCACCAGAAAACAACTTGCCACTGATGCCTTATGGTGTTTCTTCAACTCAGTATTATCTAAAGTCGAGCCCAAAGACTTCAAAGACGCCCTTACAAAGGTGTCTTGGTTCACCGCTATGCAAGAAGAAATCCATGAGTTTGATCGTCTTGATGTATGGGAATTAATACCACCACCTGAATGTGCGATGATCATTGCCCTTAAATGGATTTTCAAAGTTAAGCTTGATGAACATGGGGATGTGTTGAAGAATAACGCTCGTTTAGTTGCAAAAGGATATAGTCAACAAGAGGGTATTGATTTTGAAGAATCTTTTGCACCAGTTGCTCGTATCGAGGCCATTAGAATCTTTCTTGCCAATGCTGCCAGCAGTAATATGATCGTTTATCAAATGGATGTTAAGACTGCCTTCTTGAACAGGGACTTAAAAGAAGTTGTTTATGTCTCTCAACCCGAAGGATTTGTGGAGCCAGAAAGACCAAATCATGTGTATCGCTTAAAGAAGGCACTCTATGGTCTCAAATAAGCTCCTAGAGCTTGGTACGACACACTTTCCAAGTTTCTTCTTGCAAATCAATTTACCAAGGGTGTTGTTGATCCTACCTTGTTCACTAGAAAGACTGGGAACAATCTCCTTCACGTTCAAATCTATGTTGATGATATTATCTTCGCTTCGTCTGATTCCAAGGAATGTGATCGCTTTGCTACAAAAATGAGTTCCCAGTTTCAAATGTCCATGATGGGACAAATGTTTTTCTTCTTGGGGCTACAAGTTTCACAAAACCCAAGAGGCATTTTTATTAATCAAGCCAAGTATGCTAGTGATATTCTCAAGAAGTGTGGCTATGTCTCAAGTGACACTGTTGATACACCCATGGTTGAAAGATCCAAACTCAATGACGACTCAACTGGTGTAACAGTTGATCAAACCAAATACAGAAGCATGATTGGATCTCTCATGTACCTCACAGCAAGTAGGCCAGACCTTCTTTTTGTCGTATGCATGTGCGCCGGATATCAATCCAAGCCTACCAAAAAGCACTTGGAAGCTGTCAAGAGAATCTTCAGATATCTCCAAGGGATAATCCACATGGGTCTCTGGTACCCAAAAGACAATGCAAAGGCTCTCACGGCTTACTCTGATGCTGATCATGCAGGGTGTCAAGACACTCGCCGAAGTACTTCCGGAGGTGCTCAATTCTTGGCTGAGAAACTTGTCAGCTGGTCATCCAAAAAGCAAATGTGCACTTCTATTTCATCCATAGAAGCGGAATATATAGCCATGTCCTCGGGTTGTGCTCAAATTTTGTGGATGAGATCACAATTATCAGATTATGGGTTTGATTTCAACAAAATCCCAATGTATTGTGATAACAAAAGTGCCATTGCCCTATGCTGCAACAATGTCCAGCACTCTAGAGCCAAGCATATAGACATTCGTCATCACTTCTTCAGAGAACAAGTGGAGAAAGGGATAGTGGAACTCTACTTTATGAGAACGGAGTTTCAGTTGGCAGACATTTTCACAAAGGCTCTGTCTCGGGAAAGATTTCAGTTCATTCTCCCACGACTTGGAATGAAGAGCCTCACTCCAGAAACTCTTAAGTCTCTCCAAGAAGAGAATGATGATTGAAGGATTGGCTTCACATATCCCTTGTACATAACATATATCAAAAAGAAAATTGAAAAATATAAAACCAATATAAACCATAAAAATTAGAAAATCATAAAAACCAAAAATGTTCTTCTCTCGACATGTCTCTTGCGTAATCAATATATGTACGCTTCTAGAAATGTCATTTAACAATGACACAGAACCATACATATGCTTGAGCAAGAGTTTTTCAATCTCTAATAAAGTTTTTTTCCAAAAACATGTCGTATCTCAAAACATTCTTAAAATTATGGCTTGTAGTCATTTCAGGCTGCAACCCGGACTTCAAAAATATGGCTTGCTATTACTTCAGATAGCAACCCGGTTTTCAAAAATGAGGAAAACACGTCGCTAAAAAGACGGTTGTTCCTAGCAAAGGGTGTCGTTCATCCGACCGGGAATTACTTTATATCCGTGCATCCTCGATCTAATGTACGCTTCAGTGCATTATTTCTTGATAAAGAAGAGAAATCTTCTTTTTATCGCCAAATACTTTCCCTTCTATGATTTTTCCAGAAAGTGTTTGTGCAAAACTTGGTGGTACCATGAAATTTTGATTGAAAATCAAATTGAACTCAAAATTTAGATAAAATAAAATTTTCACTCAATCAAAACTCTGTCATTGATTGAGGGGGAGAGTGAATTTCTCAAAATTTTATGTATCATCAAAACTCCCCACACTTTGTACAAAATAAAAGCAACAAAACGATTTGTGATGGTTATGTGTCAGAATAAGTAAATTTTCAAAGAGTTTTCGTTAGAACTTTGAATCCTTTGCAAACTCTTCAAATCTGACACATAACAACCTCCCTCATAGATTGAGGGGGAGCAAGAAAAAGTTCCTTTTATCAGAAAATATTAAAATTGACCGCATTTCTCTCCCAAAAGCTTTCTAACGTATTTAAATCAATTGAGATCCAAAATCTCAAAAGATTTGAAATTTTTGATCGGGGGAGAGAATGTGATTTAAATATGAAATCTGATATTCAAAGTGATCTTTTGGACTCAATAAATATGCTCCCACATATGTGCTAAAATCTTTCGAATATCGATGCACATAGCAAAAGGCGTTTGTGGAAGTTATACCAATGACTGACCATTTATCTTTATGCATGGAGTTATAAGGTGGTTAAGGTTAGGTATGAATTCCCATGATCCACCAGAACCGGAAGGATCTTCCCAGGGACAATCCTCTAGATAGATTAGAAGTCCTTAGGAATGATTGAAAAAAAGGAGTAAAGTGAGAGAGGGAAGAGTGCGGACTGAGATAGAGCTAGGACTGGAACAAACCCAACAAGGTTCTAGTGGTGAAGTCTCGGTAAGCACTGAAGGGGTTAAAGAATGAAAAAGAAATGTAATGAGAAAGGGTGAAAATAAATAGCCCTCCATATATTCAACCTTAGGGCAGAAACCGGGTTCAATGCATAATCTACTGGCGGTTACTAAGATAACAACGGTATTGAAGACAATACGTCATGGACCCAGTGACGCATTGCACTAAACTTCCCAACCACTCAAGTTCTCTTAAAAGAGCTTGTTTCATTCTCACGGGGAACCCTGTGCAATGTATCGACTGCTCATTGCGAGCTATGTTGATACCTAAAACAGGAGACGCCTCCCCAGTCTCCTGGAGAGGATCAAAACGCGTTATTGAGTCTAGAGCCAAAGAGATCATCCATAAATCTCGATAGGCCACATTCCAAATATGATTATTGTTTCACACAATGTGGAAAATAAGATAAAATGTTTAGAGTCCTATGCATTATCCTTGTGGTATTGCCAGAACATCCGAGTGATATGAAAATATTCACAATGACGATGGAAATCCTTCTAGAGCGAACATCTTTCAAGCTCTTGGTAGGTGACATGTGAGATCCATCTTGGATCAATGATCAAGTGACAACTGGAAAGCAACAATGGTGCGATTCAACATTGAATCAAACTTGTTCCAGGATATGGATTGTAAGGAATTATTGAAGTCAGAATTAACACTGCTGACGGACACTGCTGATAGGTTCCTGCGGAAGCTTAGAGTTGTTTCTGCTGATGATTGGTTCCTGCAGACGCATAGAGATCCTGCGGATATAGTTAATCCGTGGATAGAATTTGTTTAATTTAGGACAAGATATGTAGAATATCTTTTATTAGTTTATTGTTATTCGTTTCTCGTAAAAAAAGGTTAGGGTTTCCACTAGTATATAAGGAACCCTAGGTCATTGTATTATGTACGAGTTTCATAACATTGTTAGTTAAAGAATATTGATCTATAGAGGATCAAGTTTAGTATACAAGTTTGTTTTTATATTCCGCAATAATTACAAGCTCACAGAGATTATCTATTTAGTCTTACTAGTGATTACATTAATAGGCTAACGATCTATTTGGCTCGAGATCTATCAAGGTTTAGATCCTACAAGTGGTATCAGAGCCACGAGATACTCTCTGTAACCTCAACACAATCACATAACTTTTCACTTAGTACCAATGGGAGACAAACCAGGCAATGATGTCACTCTCACAGAAGCCGGCTCTCTCACTCAGCAACTACAACAGGTTGCTTTCTCTAACAGCAATGCCAAGCTTCCCTTTCTCAGGAAGGACGAATATGAGATCTGGGCTATGAAGATGCAAAACTGGATTGCAAGTGTTGACTATAACCTCTGGAATGTGATTCTCAATGGCTGCCATCCTAAAAAGCAAATAAAAGATGCTGATGGCAACATTAAGATTGTGGAACCTGTTTCTGCTGAAGAAATTCTTGCTATACAAAGGGAGAACAAAGCAAGAACTATATTGCTGCAAGCAATCCCTGATGACCACATGGGAGATTTTCACTCCATGACTGATCCAAGAGAAATCTGGTGGGCTATAAAAGCTAGATTTGGGGGGAATGAAGAATCAAAAAGGATGAGAAAGAGTATGTTGAAACAAGAATTCCAAGAATTCAGAATAACTGAAGAAGAAGGTCTCCACAAAGGCTATGACAAGTTTCAGAAGATACTGAGTCACTTGAATCAGCTTCTAGCCAGACCTGACAATGAGGAGGTGAATTCCAGGTTTCGAAGAGCCTTACCTCCCTCATGGTCTCAGGTTAGTATATCATTGAAAACCAAAGGTGGCATGGACTACCTTACTTTTGATGACTCGTACAACAAACTCAGAGCTTTGGAAGGTGATGCATGGGGTTTGCACCAGGCTTTACCTCTCAAGGGATCTTGAGAAGCTTACAACCCCCACCAGGCAGTGTACCTGATCGTTGTAGTATAGTATAGTGACAAGTACCGGGGGATTAATCGTTCAGCTAGGAATAGTGTCGCTAGGATTAGAAAACCTAAATACTAGTTCTAGAGATGAAGGATGATTATTTTTGTATTTTTATATTTTTTAGAAAGCAAGTAAAAATCTCGGGTTTTGAAGGATTTGGGCGGAATTAGTTGCTAGTCAACTAACACAATACTAAAGATGCAATCAAAATAAAATACTAGATAGGAAAATAAACTATATTAAACTAAGGTTGTGAGCAATAAGTGGAGAAATGTGTTTACTTAGATTTCACTACTCCCTAGATATCTTTTACACATTAATTACTTGTGATAGTTGCGTGGATGACGGATTATATTCCTTAATACCATTCATGGGGTGGCGCACTTAACTCCCCAATCCTATGAGTGCCTACTTCACTCCTATATCGAGCCGGCTAAGAAGCTCCTAACATGGGATCATTAGAATTTACTCATGCATTAAATACAACCAATAAAACCTAGTACACATCGGTTCATGTTTCCTAAGACGTTCAAGCATGTTACCATTTGGAGATCTGCCAGTTTTCTTAAGCCTAACATCGAAATCATTCATCCAATACAACCATAAACAAGTAATCAACACATAATCAACATCTAGGTTTCATTAGATCTAAGCAAACACAAGATAAATCTGGCCTAGCATGGTGGAATTAAGACAAGTACAAGATATAGACAACCAACACATTGACATATTGATTGAATTAGAAGAACACTTATCTTAATTACACATGTAAGGGTTCAAGGGCTGAAAACCCTTGAAAAACCTGTAAAAATCGTATATGGTTCAGCCTTAGGGTTTTTCCAAACTTGTTCCTCTTTTAATGAATAAAAATTAGAAAACTATATATAGAAAACTGAGGCTGACGGTGTCAAGACCAAATGGGTGACGTCGTCATCTCGCCGCCAAAAGAATTCTCGGACTGCCTTGATCTACATCTGACGCCGTCATGTATTAACTTTTTCCAGGCCGTCACGTATTTAACTCTTGACGCTCTTCCTTGTGACGCCTTCATTTCTGTACTAGGCGGTCATGCAATTTACTCTTGACGCCGTCAAATTGTTGCTCTTGACGCCGTCACCTACTGTTTCCAGCTTGGAAAATTAAGTCTTTGGCGTTTTCTTCACTTTTATGCTCCAAAAACGTCCGAATTGCTTCCTTTTCCAGATTTCTCTCCCAAAGTACCTAAAATCACAAAAGGAACAATTTAAGGCAATATTTGATCAAATAAATTCAATTCCGGGCTTAAATGACCCCCTAAAAGTAGTTCATTTTTCGCCTCATCATATACCCTTACACTTGAGATTTGCTTGTCCTCAAGCAAATGCGCTTTTATTCTAGTCAAAATACAAGTTAGGGGTCATTTAACACTAATATAAAAGTAATTACAACAAATAATCGTTCCACTAAAGACCAAAGACAAGCATGGAGGTCATACACAAGCACCTCACAAATAGTGTTTAGATACTCACATCTCTCGGGTGTAAGAAAGTAAAAATTACAATATGGAAACGGAAGATATCTCTCACTACCTGTCATAGCAAAATAGATTACCATATGCTTGGGAAAGGATCAAACCTCCACCACATGGCGTAAGCACCTAGGATAAACTATCAAAGAGGTCTTTTAAATGGTTGTAACGTTAGGTGTAGGGATACGAAATACATGGTTTTATTGGATATAGGCAATCTTTACTGGTGGCGAGTTAACAATCTTGGTTAATTACATGTACAATATGGCGTTGCTAAGCCAAGACTAGACTCGACTTAAGCTAATAAATGAAAAATAACAAAAACATAAAATGAACATAGAATGAAAATGGATGGTAGTCCGTATGTTTTTCTCTTTTTCTTTTTCTATTTTTTTTTTCTTCTTTTTTTTTTTTTTTTTTTTTTTTTTTTTTTGCATACACTCTTACCCTACCATCCAAAATAATACATCATAGGGAATGAATATTCCCCTTACACTTGAATCTTTACATACTTTACAATAAACTAATCTAATGACTCGAATTAAGAAAATCAAAACACTTGGAGTACTTTTAAGATTAACGTACATTTAGGGGTAATAAAATGATGTTCTTCCCCATTACTCCATAAAATAAGTACTTTACCTATGAGTCCCAATCGTCCCAAAACAATATGTACAAGGATATGACTCGACTTAGCAACCATGTAATCAATTAGATAGTTAACTTAGGGTCTAACAAATAACAATAATGCACTAAAGATGAGTGCATACACGGAAGGCTAAGGCAATTTGGGTGTACATTTAAGTAGGGTGTAACAAATTCTTCCTTTAAGTAAAATGCTTAAAGTTAGAAACGAAAAGATAGGCTCGGAGGGGTGTACTAGGGGTATCGTGTACTAAAAATGAGTACAACGCTAAGGGTGTGGGAAAAATTAGTTGACTTAACTAGCCAAGTAATATGACTTAAATGGTCAAGTAATTATGATACGGGTTTACAACAAGGGTGATCCTAATGCCTCTTATCATGTAGTAAATCCTACCACACGAATGTAGTCTCACTAGCGGTCTCGGGATGCATCACTAACGCAAGTTCTAGAATCTAAATGCTACCGGTACACTCATAAGCACTAATAGTAAATGCTTTTCCTATCAAATCTAAAGGCGAACCTCACATATTTGGGTGGAAAATTTTTCTGAATAGTACGGTTTTGTGCTAGTCATACAATCTCCTATCCATGAGACGCTTGTTATGGCTAAAGTTTCACTCCTAAATGTTGTAAAAAATTTTAAATTTGGCGCTAAAATTGCACTAACAAGTATTTCTCTTAGTTTTATTACACATCTACCATTAAACAAACAAACTCAAGCGAAAGTGTATTTGTAAGGTATCATCATTTTACCCTCCCCTTACACTTAAGACGAACCTTGTCCCCAATGTTCAAGTAAAGAATGTAAAAGTGAAATAAGTAAAACAAATGAAATCAAATACTCCCCTGATTCGCTCGGTATGGATAATAAGGTGGCCAGGTTAAATCTTCCTCCAAGAAAATGAACAATCAAAGCTTCCCTTCCAGAATATAAATCATCTTCTTGTTATACATAAGCTGTAAATCCTGAGAAAACAGACAAAGCAACCTCGCATAAAATCGGCGGCAATCTATATAAGTTACTAAATCCTAGAAAACAAAATAAGATATAATGCTTGTGGAATGAAGTTTGCAGATTTCCTGGAGATTATAAAACTTAATAATTCAACAAAAACTTTAAGAATCCGTTAGAAAAACAAAACCGGTAAAATTTCTAGGTTTTTACACGTGACGCCGTCAAGAGTAAACTCGTGACGCCGTCAGAAGTGACCTGCAGAAATTCTTATGTTAATTTTCCGGAAAATTTCTGGAAAAACTTGGTCCTACTTCCTGGAAAATCCTGCAAAACTTCATTATGACTCAATACAAGCATTTGACTCTAACAAATACGAATATACATGTACATTTAATATTGTGGAGAATCATGATCGGTTTGTTTCTTAAAAACATATTTGGGGTTTCCCCTTACACTTATCTTTTGCAAAAATACCTTTAGGTGGAGTTAAGACTAGGCCAAAACAACAAAGTAAAGTATTTCCACTTTTTAGTTTAGAAACATGATCTACCAACAACAAAAATAAAGCATGCACACGGAAGCAAATAACAAACAAACAAAATAAAATCACACAAAGCATGGGTTGCCTCCCAAGAAGCGCTTTTCTTTATTTACGAGTCTTGTAGCTAGACTCAAGGTCATGGGTTACTACGTGACCTCATCATTGGTTTCACTCTCTAGGTCATCTTCTAAACCAGTTTTGTACTCCGGACCTAGTTGCAAGCATTCTTTGTAAAAACCAAGCATCCTATTTTTCATATACTCTACTCCTCTACGTCTATCCTCATCATTCCTATAATAAGCCGCTTGCTTGTGTTCCTTTTCGAAATTAGAGAGAAGGCGGTATTGCTCAATTTTGTAAGGCATTTGGTAGGCAATCTCATCATTCTCTTCCTTGAATCTAACAATCCCTAAAGTCGGATCATAACTCATCCTAGTGGCCTTAACAAATGGTTTTCCAAATATTATTTGGCTTAGGCAAGCATCTATCACCGGACGAGTGTCTTCTACTATCATAAAATCGATCTCATAAGTGAGATTGCCTATAATCACATGCAACCCCTTCACTCTTCCTACAAAATTACTTATTAGATTCTTAATGGGCATCATCCTAAAATCAAGTTGTTTCTTCATCACCCAATTGTAATAAGTCCTAGTCATGATGTTAACAGGAGATCTAGGATCGATGTAAGCTTTCCATATATGCATGTGCCCGATATTGCATGGTATGTTAATGTTAGAGGGGTCTCCCATTTTGATAAGGGGTGTGCTAAGGATATATGGTCTCTCGGGACTATCGAATAAATCCTTATGGTATTCCCGTTCTTCCTTGGTGGGCAACTTATCAAAGTACTTCTCTATAGTTTCTACTCCCTCTAACCCTTTTTCCTTATTAATCTCAACTTCCCTACTTTCATCCCTAGTTTCGGTTTCTACTCCAACTTCATCTTTGTCACTTTCTTCTATCTCCTCATCTATTGGCTTAATGGTGACAACATTGACAAAGTGGACATGTTTGGATGATGAGGGATCCTTAATTTGGATTCCGTTATTGGTGTCCCTAGTATCCTTCCTAGGTGTAGTTACCGCTTGGTTGTTGAGGGCTTTCAACAAGTTGTCTATCTTGTTGGTCATCTCCGTTTGTTGTTGGTTGAATTCGGTTTCAAACCTAGCTATGCGAGCTTCTTGAGATGCCATGAACTTTGACATCAATCCTTCAAGATTGTTGGTACTACCATAGTTGTTAGAAGGATTGTTGTTGAAAGTACGGTTGGAGGGTGGACCGTTTGGTTGGTAACAATTAGGCGGATTGGAAGAGTTGGGTTGATTTTGTTTCCACCTAAGGTTTGGATGATTTTTCCAAGAGGGGTTGTATGAATCACCGTAAGGGTTTGGCTCAGGTTTGAAAGTGTACCACTTATCTCCCGCTTCGTCGGTACGCGAGGACGCGTAGTCCGCAAAAGCTGTTCCGGGGAGTTCCACACAATCACAAGTGTCATGGGGACCACTACATAATTCGCATGAAGAAGTGATTTTATTCACTTGGCTTGAAGGCTTAGGAGCTTCGTAGGATTTCATGAGAAACTTGACTTGGTCCTCAAGTTCCATGATCCTACGGTCGGGAGTGCTAGAGTTGTTCGAAGGCAAAGATATTGCCTTGACCGTTTTGTTCAAATCACGGGGATCATTCCAACTTTCGTTGTCATAGAGAGCAAGATCTTCTATGAGTTCCCATGATTGTTCCGCACTTAGATCATGTAGCTTACCACCGGCCGATTGGTCAATGGCTCGCCTCGTAGAGAGATCGATATGGTCATAAAAGATTTGGACTTGGAGCCAAAGATCTATGCCATGATGAGGGACTTTTTGGAGTAAGTCCTTGAAACGAGTCCATGCTTCATAAAGAGATTCATTTTGACGTTGTTGGAACATCAAGATGTCATTTCTAAGCTTAGTAGTTCTCCCGGGTGGGAAAAATTGAGCAAGGAAACGAGTGGTGAGATCATCCCATGTGGTGACGGATCCCACGGGTAAACGCTCAAGCCATTGACTAGCTTGATCCCGTAGAGAGAATTGGAATAGGCGTAATCGGGTTGTCTCTCTAGTTTCAACATCTAGGTCAATGGAGTCTACAATTTTAAGGAAGTCCTTAAGATGTTGGTTTGGATCTTCGAAACGAAGTCCATGGAATGGACATCCGCTTTGCACCAACCGGATGGTGTCGGATCGCAAGGGAGTCACATTGGCTCCGGTGAGCTCAATGGTGTTTCGGTAGCCTTGGTGGCTAGGTCGGGAATACTCTCCTAAGGTTCGGAGCCTAAGA
This sequence comes from Artemisia argyi, assembly GCA_030686995.1. Classification (NCBI taxonomy): domain Eukaryota; kingdom Viridiplantae; phylum Streptophyta; class Magnoliopsida; order Asterales; family Asteraceae; genus Artemisia; species Artemisia argyi. The sequence goes on along the minus strand of JARVZY010003431.1, from coordinate 30,581 downwards.
GGTTCTAGTGGTGGATTTTGTTGTGGTGGGATGACGGGTTCAAAGATGTTCCCATCGTCCATGATGTCGGGTGGTGAAGAGTTACGAACAAACACACAAAGAAATAAGATAGACTAAAGAAACCTAAAAATAAAAATAAAATCTTACTAGAAAGGAATCTAGCAAGTAGACCTAATAAAAAGAAATTCTAACCTAGACACTATTCCCCGGGCTGCGGCGCCAGGCTTTACCTCTCAAGGGATCTTGAAAAGCTTACAACCCCCACCAGGCAGTGTACCTGATCGTTGTAGTATAGTATAGTGACAAGTACCGGGGATTGATCGTTCAGCTAGGAATAGTGTCGCTAGGATTAGAAAACCTAAATACTAGTTCTAGAGATGAAGGATGATTATTTTTGTATTTTTATATTTTTTAGAAAGAAAGTAAAAATCTCGGGTTTTGAAGGATTTGGGCGGAATTAGTTGCTAGTCAACTAACCCAATACTAAAGATGCAATCAAAATAAAATACTAGAAATGAAAATAAACTATATTAAACTAAGGTTGTGAGCAATAAGTGGAGAAATGTGTTTACTTAAATTTCACTACTCCCTAGATATCTTTTACACTTTAATTACTTGTGATAGTTGCGTGGATGACGGATTGTATTCCTTAATACCATTCATGGGGTGGCGCACTTAACTCCCCAATCCTATGAGTGCCTACTTCACTCCTATGTCGAGCCGGCTAAGAAGCTCCTAACATGGGATCATTAGAATTTACTCATGCATTAAATACAACCAATAAAATCTAGTGCACATCGGTTCATGTTTCCTAAGACGTTCAAGCATGTTACCATTTGGAGATCTGCCAGTTTTCTTAAGCCTAACATCGAAATCATTCATCCAATACAACCATAAACAAGTAATCAACACATAATCAACATCTTGGTTTCATTAGATCTAAGCAAACACAAGATAAATCTATCCTAGCATGGTGGAATTAAGACAAGCACAAGATATAGACAACCAAAACATAGACATATTGATTGAATTAGAAGAACACTTATCTTAATTACACATGTAAGGGTTCAAGGGCTGAAAACCCTTGAAAAACCTGCAAAAATCGTATATGGTTCGGCCTTAGGGTTTTTCCAAACTTGTTCCTCTCTTAATGAATGAAAATTAGAAAACTATATATAGAAAACTGAGGCTGACGGCGTCAAGACCAAATGGGTGACGCCGTCATCTCGCCGCCAAAAGAATTCTCGGACTGCCTTGATCTACATCTGACACCGTCATGTATTAACTTTTTCCAGGCCGTCACGTATTTAACTCTTGACGCTCTTCCTTGTGACGCCTTCATTTCTGTACTGGGCCGTCATGCAATTTACTCTTGACGCCGTCAAATTGTTGCTCTTGACGCTGTCACCTACTGTTCCCAGCTTGGAAAATTAAGTCTTTGGCGTTTTCTTCACTTTTATGCTCCAAAAACGTCTGAATTGCTTCCTTTTCCAGATTTCTCTCCCAAAGTACCTAAAATCACAAAAGGAAGGATTTAGGGTAATATTTGATCAAATAAATTCAATTCCGGGCTTAAATGACCCCCTAAAAGTGGTTCATTTTTCGCCTCATCAGAAGGCGACATCAAGGGACACTCTCCATATGCAGCAACTCCTTCACAATCTGCATTTATCAGCTCTAACTCAAACTACATGCCACATACCTACTCAAGTCCATCCATATTACCACATACCTACTCAAGTCCATCCACTCCCAGTCAAAATCTTCCCATTACCACATTGTCTTTTTCAAATGCTAATCCAATAACTCATCCAAAGATTAGTAATGTGATGGAAGATGTACTTCATTCGTTTGTTGCTGAAGTTGATAAACAGCAACAAATAGCTTATGAAGATTTTGAGCAGATTGATGAACTTTCTTTTGAAGAGTTGGACTTAAAGTGGCAAATGGCTATGCTCTCACTCAAGGTCAGAAGATTTGAGCAAAAGGCTGGTAAAAAGATCAATGTTAATGGTAGAGATGCAGCTCGTTTTGACAGGAGAAAAGTGAAGTGCTATGCTTGTGGAGAAGTTGGCCATTTTGCAAGAGAGTGCATAACCAAGAAGGGTGAAGCTAATTACAAGAAGTTCTCCTCAAATCTCCAGCATAGAAGAAGAAAGAGGTGGAGGCTGGAGAATCAAAAGCCTTGGTAACTGCTATAGATGCTGGTGTTGACTGGAATGAGCATGAATCTGACGATGCAACAAGCAGTTCTCCTCAAATCTCCAGCATAGCTAGTTGTGATGCTGACTTCGCCTTTATGGGAATATCTCCTCAGGTATCTACTTGTGTTTGTGATTGTGATTCTAAATATAAAACTCTTAAAGAAGCTTATGATGAGATGAAACCAAAATATAATACTTGTTTTATTGAAGCTCAAACATACAAAGAAGCTTTTAAAACTTTAGAACAACAGAAGGTATGGTTTCAACATAATCAATTGGCTTATGAGGAAAAGATTAGAGTTTTAAATAGAGATTTAGAGAATACTAGCAATGAATTAAAGTTTACTGAAAAAGAAAAAGCTAGAATTGAGTCTGAGAAAGATGTTTTGCAAGAGAAATTGAATAAAGAAGTAGCTAGGCATAAAGCATGGTTAATATCAGGAGATAATTTAGCTAAATGTCTTTATGGTAGTCAAGCTGTCAATTCTGGAATAGGTTTAGGTTTTCAAAAATATGTTGGTTTAGAGGCAAGGAATGATATAGGTAAATCTACACCAGCGGGCTTAGCAAATTATGTTAAAGAAGGAGATTTGCATGCTGTACCAGGACCTATTAGAGGTGTATTTATGCCTACAACCAAAACCTCTGACTTTGATGGTTCACACCATCTATTTGGCAAAAGTCTAAAGACTTGCTAAACAAGTCTGAAGACTCTCCAACCATAGGAACCCCTAAGCCTACATCCCATAAGTTGGACTTACCAGAATCAAAGGAAAACACTGGCATTAGGATCAATGACTCCCCTGACTCTAGAAGTATATCTAGTAATGATTCTAATACATATGTCTCTTGTTCTTTCAGGGACAATGCCTCAGAGACCTCTATTTATGCCAGCTGTGATTCCAAGACCAAGTCAGACGCACCCAAGTCCTCAATAAAGCTTTCTAACAAGTCATCTTACAAGTCTGTGGACTCTGAAGCTGCTGCTGATGAAGTTCTTTCTAAGACAGCCTCTTTTGAAGACTTGTTATTTACTTCTTTTGAAAACAATTCCTTTCAGTATTTGCAAAACAATTCTATTTCTAGTGTTTCTTTGAATAATTCTGTGTTTAATAAGACATCTTTTGGATTTAATAAATCTTCTAAGAAGAAGAAGTGTTTTGTTTGTGGTAGCAAAATGCATTTGATTAAGGATTGTGATTTTCATGATAAGAGGATGGGTGTTTCTGTTGTTAATAATAGACCTAGACAAAAGTGGACTAACACTTGTACCAAACCCTCATCAGTTCCACAGGCACATTACACCATCAGTAGAATGAATTCCATTCCTACTGATTGGTCTGTTCCTTCTGATAGGTCTGTTCCTGCTAATAGATATATGAATATCAATAGAAATAGATATGGGTCAAGACCATTTTATGGATTTAATCATTGGTATGGATATACTGACCCAATGTTTTTGGGAAGGGCTAATTGGGATTCTGCTGAAAAGTCCTCAGCAGATTGTTCTCGGACATATAAAAGGCCATATAACTACAGGGATTCCAGGAACAATTGTGGATCTAACTCATCTTCTTGGATACATCATAATGATCCACAGGGCAGGCTCAAGTCTTTCTTGACTTAAGTCTCTAAAAATATTCATGTTGTTGTATATTAACCTTTTTTTTTGTAGGAACATCCTCTTCTTAATAAAGACTTAGGTATTGTTGATAGTGGTTGTTCAAGAAGCATGTCTGGGAATCAGGAGAAGCTACATGATTTTGTGCCTTTTAATGGAGGAATAGTGAGATTTGGAAGTGGGGTAGGAAGGATCACTGGCAAAGGAACCATTAGAACTCCAAAGGTGGATTTTGAGAATCTCTACTATGTGAAGGAACTTCAAGGATTCAATTTGTTCTCAGTTTCACAAATCTGTGACAAAAAGCTTCCTGTACTTTTCACTGAAGAGGGTTGTCTCATTCTTTCACCAGACTTCAAAATACCTGATGACAATCATGTATTGCTAAAGGTTCCAAGAAATCATAATCTTTACACATTTGACTTGAATGATGTCAAGCCAGAAGGTGATCTAGCATGTTTGGTGGCTAAAGCATCCTTGGATGAATCTACTAAATGGCACAGAAGGATGGCACATGTTAATTTCAAAGTTATCAACAAACTTGCTAAAAATGACTTGTTCATGGACTTCCTTCCAAGCTATTCACTAATGAACATAATTGTGTTGCATGTAACAAGGGTAAGCAACACAAAGCTTCCTATAAGGCCATTACTGCTCTGAGCACAATCTCAGAACCATTGTAGCTACTTCATATGGATCTTTTTGGTCCAACATCTATCAGGAGTATTGACCATAAGTACTTCTGTTTGGTAATCACTGATGCTTTCAGTAGATTCAGTTGGACATTCTTTTTGGTGACTAAAGATCAAACCTTTCAGGCACTTAAAGAATTTATGGCTCTCATTGAAAATCAACTTAACAAGAAGATTAAAGGTATAAGGTGTGACAATGGGACAGAGTTCAAAAATGCTAATCTTATTGAACTCTGTGGGTTGAAGGGTATTAAAAGAGACTATAGCACTCCTAGGACTCCACGACAGAATGGGGTTGCAGAAAGGAAGAATAGAACCCTTATAGAGGCTGCAAGATCTATGCTTGCTGACTCTAAACTTCCCACCATGTTTTGGACTGAAGCAGTTGGTACTGCTTGTTATGTGTTGAATAGGGTGTTGATTACTAAACCTCATAATAAGACACCCTATGAGCTTTTGACAGGGAAGAAACCTACCATTGAAGACTTGAAACCTTTTGGATGCCAAGTGACTATTCTGAACACAAGTGATCACTTAGGAAAATTTGAAGCAAAAGCTGCTGAAGGGTATATTGTTGGTTACTCAGCTCATAGCAAGGCCTACAGGGTATATAACTTGGCTGCAAAGAAGATAGAAGAAACTCTTAACCTGAAATTTCTGGAAGATAATGAAAATGTTCAAGGAAAAGGTCATGAATGGTATTTTGACCTTGATTACTTAATAGATTATTTAGGGTATGCAAGACATAAAACTAACCCCTCTGCAGGTATACAAGTGTCATCTTCTAACAGTGCAGGTACCCTAAAAGATGACTCAGACAGTGATTCAGAATGTGATGAACCCACTATTGTTGTATCTACTTTACCTATTCATATAGCAGGTCCTCCTAACAAAGAAGCCTCTGATGCCAAAACTGCTGATGATGTGGAAAACTCAACCTATGCAGAAGATCTTGCTACACTCAAAAAGCAACAATGTGCAGCTGCTGAGGAAGCTAAAAGACTTGGTCTTGAATTTGCTCAAGACACTGAAGCACTCTTAAAACAAGCTGTTGTTGAAGAGAGCAGGAAATCTATCTCTGCTGATGCATCTGCTGATTCAGCTGCTGATTCTGCTGACGGTGATTCTGCTGAAGGCATTTCTGCTGCAGTTCCTTTTTCCACTGAAACATCCACAAGCTTGGATGAACCTTATGGCAGGTTTCCCATTCCCTCAGATCTTGCTAATGTTGAACAAAGTGATGGCATTTTTCAATCTGCTTCTTATGATGAAGACTTTGCTCCTACTCTAACCAATCTTGATACCTCCATTGATGTTAATCCTGTTGCCACTAAAAGGATAAACACCATTCATCAACAAGATAATATACTTGGTGATCCAAATGCTATGGTTCTCACCAGGAGTGCCATTAAGAATACCAAGTTTGGGCAATGTGCATTTCTCACTTATGTATCCACTCAGAAGAGAGACAATCACACAGATCAGAAGCATTGTCTGTTTGCTTGTTTCTTGTCCCAAGTTGAACCAACAAGCATTAAACAGGCTTTGAGTGAACCTAGTTGGGTTGAAGCTATGCAGGAAGAGATGCAACAATTCAAGAATCAAGATGTTTGGATCCTTGTTGATCTTCCTGCAGGGAAAACTTCTATTGGAACCAAGTGGATATTAAAATGCAAGAGGGATGCAAGAGGTATTGTGGTCAGAAATAAAGCAAGATTGGTGGCTCAAGGTTTCAAACAAGAAGAAGGGATTGACTATACTGAAGTATTTGCACCATTTGCTAGGGTTGAGGCAATTAGATTATTTTTAGCTTTTACCTCATATATGGGGTTTAAGGTATATCAGATGGATGTCAAGAGTGTCTTCCTCTATGGCAAAATTGAAGAGGAGGTATATGTCACTCAACCACAAGGCTTTGAAGACCCCCATCATCCTAAGAAGGTGTACAAAGTTGTCAAGGCACTTTATGGACTTCACCAAGCACCAAGAGCATGGTATGCTAGATTGTCTACATTTCTTTTGGAGCATGGCTACAGAAGAGGAGCAATTGACAAGACCCTCTTTATTAATAAAAACTCCAGGGACATTATTCTAGTACAGGTATATGTGGATGACATTATTTTTGGCTCCGCAAAGGAAGCATGGTGCAGGGAATTTGAAGATTTGATGAAAGGTGAATTTCAGATGAGTGCAATGGGGGAATTAACCTTTTTCTTAGGGCTACAAGTCAAACAACAACCTGAAGGGATTTTTATCCATCAGGAGAAATATGTTAAGGACATCTTGAAAAAGTTTGACTTTGAACATTTGAGGACTGCTACTACTCCATATGAACCACCCAAGCTTAAAAATCCAAATGAACAAGATGAGGCTGTGAATGTTTACCTCTATAGATCCATGATTGGATCACTCATGTATCTCACAGCTTCTAGGCCTGACATTACCTTTGCTGCCAGTGCTTGCTCAAGACATCAAGTCACTCCATTAACTTCCTACCTAAATGCAGTGAAGAAGATTTTCAAGTACATCAAAGGCCAACCCAAACTAGGCCTCTGGTACCCAAGGGAATCACCATTTGTGTTGGAAGCATACAGTGATAGTGATTATGCACGAGCTAATTTGGACAGGAAATCCACAACAGGAGGTTGTCAATTTCTTGGTAGAAGACTCATCTCTTGGCAGTGCAAGAAACAAACCATTGTGGCTACTTCTACGACTGAAGCAGAATATGTTGCTGCTGCCAATTGTTGTGGTCAGGTACTTTGGATTCAGAATCAGATGTTGGATTATGGGTTTAACTTCATGAACACTAAAATCTACATTGATAATCAAAGTACTATTTCTATTGTTAAAAATCTTGTTTTTCATCAGAGAACTAAACATATAGAAATTAGGCACCATTTTATAAGAGATGCAAATGAGAAGCATCTAATTCAAGTGTTTAAAATTCATACTGATGATAATGTGGCTGATTTATTAACAAAAGCTTTTGATGGACCTAGGTTTAATCACCTAGTTGTCAACATTGGGATGGTCAACCCTTGAATGCTATGTTTGAGGGGAGGCATATGCCTCAAGGGAGGATTGTACATGTTGTATATCATGTAGATTATTATTTTTACTAACTTTGTTTTGCAGGTTTCTTACTAATTTTGTACATTATTATGGTTGTCTTTTGTGTTCTGTTTGAATGTTTGGTTGCAGGTTATGTTCCTGCTGATGAACAAAGATCTACATAACTTTTATCAGTGGAATAAGATGTAAAAGACAAAATAAAAGGATCTTTCATTATTTAAGAAACAGAAAGTACATGATCAACAACATCAAACATCAGAAGTACAAAAGACACCATCTAACAACACTCAAACAACCAAAACACCACCACCTCCCACAGCCCAACCTTCTACTCCATCTTTCTCTTCCCTTTGCCCATATCCTTAGGGTCAGGCATCCTCTTGTGGACTCCTCTGGATTGCATGTCCTTGTTCCAGACCTTGGGAGCAGCAAGTCCAAGGACAACCTTCAATGGACCCTTGTTCTTTTTAGAGGACTGTGGCTCTTCAGGGACAGGGATCTTCCTCATATCAGCACAAACTCTCTCCATCTCACTTGTAAGGAATGTTGTGACAGGAGTAAAATCAGGGACAACAACAGCAAGAGGAGTTGGAGCTACCTCTGCTTCCTCTGTTTCTTCTGATGTGGATGGAGATGGACAAAACTCAGAAGGTCCTTCACCAAGATAGTAGTATGCTCTTTGTATTTGGGGAATGTCAAAGGTGGAATCAGATGAAGAATCAGAGGAAATATCAATGATTTTGGGGTTTGATTTCATGATTGGGGTGTTTAGAAAGGCTTTGGTGTGATGTTATTTATGAACTATTGAGTTGTGAGTAGCTTATGCCTTGAAGACTTTTTTATAAAGACTTGATTTGGGATTAATATGAGTAAATTCAAGTTAGTGGGAGGTAGTTGAGTCAGTAGCAATTACTAATTGTGCAAGTTGTCCATTTAAGTGGATTCTTCGGATGAAAGTCACTTGGGTTTGACCAATTGTTGCTGATAACATCTACTTTATTCTTAAGTTTGTTCCTGCTGATAATTTATAAAAGATTAATTTATTCAGGGGAATGCAAATCTTTCAGAAGTATAACAATCAAGTAAAGACAAACAAGGCAAAATATTTTTATTGATTCTTATGAAGTACAAACTGGAATAAGATTGAAAGATTCATACAAGCAAAACAAGCCTATCAATCCTAGAATTCCTATTCTACTTTACCCTTACCCTTGCCTTCAACTATCTTCTCCTTGCCTTTGTTGTTGTTGAAGATTCCTTGCTGCTGAGGACAAGGCAACCCAATCACAATTTTTCTTGTCTTTGCCAATGGTGGATTTAACTTTCTTCCTCTTGATGGTCGCCTTGGACGAGAGGATTGGGGCTTCTCAGGGGTTGTCGGGTTGTAGAGTGCATCACTCTCATCATCCTCTTCATCAGAAGAAGTGAAGATGAAGGGAGACTCATTAGGATTAGGGACTCTGTTTGCCCTCTCCAATGCATTCCACTGTCTCTCCATCTCTCTCTGGTATTCAGGATCATCAATTTCAGAAGGGTATGGTGGAAGATCTTCTGATGATGATGAACTTGGAGCAGGTACATCATGTCTCTTCTTTTTGGCTTGTTCTTTTGTGAGACCCCGGGGAAGAGTTGGCATTCTGAGTGGTGATGGAGATGTTAGTGACTCTGATGAATCAGATGAGTCAGAAGCAAGATTGATGATACTCGGATTGGATGCCATGGTTCTTAATTGATTGGTGGAATGGTAATTAGGGATTTGTATTGTTAAAGTTGTGTGGAGATATTTGGGGATAATTACCTTATATTTATAAGATCACCCAAACCGTGTGTATTTATTACCATAAATGCGTGGTGGTTTGGAGATAATTAAGGGTGATCGATATTTGAATTAAGAGATTTTCAAAGATATTTGGTTACCACTGAAGTTGTGATACTGCTGATTGATTCTGCGGAAGGGCTTTATAAATGGTTGACCGTAGTCAATGATTGACTTATTTCTGCGGATTGACCATTTGGTTTCTGCCGTTTGACTTGGTTTCTGCTGACGAGTCAGTTTAATTGGGATATTTCAAAGTCGATTATTGGTCAAAGATTGGTTTCCATAATCTTTGCCAATTACACTCCACGTTTGGCAACTTACCATTATTAACCTCGACGTGCATATCCCACTCACAATTAACTGATTCCCTCTCGCTATAAAATTTTAAAACCATTTCAACATTATTCAGCACTCCCAACCCTAATTTCTTCTTCTCAATCAATGGCTAAACTACTTTTCAAAGGTGATCATAACAAACATGCTTTCCTTGGTCGTGGTAAGGGTGATGATGACTATGTGGGAATGATGGAATTTCTCCAAATATCCAAGATTCATTATGCCCTGATCCATTATCCAAATGTTATTCATGAATCTCTGGTTACACAATTTTGGCAAACGGCAAGGACGAGGACTGTTGATGATGGACCAACAGATATTGTTGCTATGGTAGATGGGGAAGAATGTGTTGTTACTGAGTCTTTGGTCAAAACTCAACTACAATTGGATGATGAAGGTGGGGTGAGCGAATTGGCTAAGGAAGAAACACTTGCAGGTCTTCGGGCTACTGGTTATAGTGGTGATGGGAAAGTGTGGTACAAGAATTTGTTTTGCCCTAAATGGAGGTTTTTGACACACACTTTGCTTCAGTGTATGAGTTCTAAGTCTGGTGGATGGGATCAATATTCCATAGACATTGCTCTTGCCATTGTGTGTTGATGCGTGGGAATCGCACCTTGCTTTACCTCTCAAGGGATCTTGAGAAGCTTACAACCCCCACCAGGCAGTGTACCTGATTGTTGTAGTATAGTATAGTGACAAGTACCGGGGGATTGATCGTTCAGCTTAGGAATAGTGTCGCTAGGATTAGAAAGCCTAATTAATAGTTCTAGAGATGGAAGATGATTATTTTTGTGTTTTTATATTTTATGAAAGCAATTAAAATCTCGGGTTTTGAAGGAGTGGGCGGAATTAGTTGCTAATCAACTAACCCAAAACTAAGATGCAATCAAAATAAAATAATAAAAAAAATGAAAACAAACTAATTAAACTAAGGTTGTGAGCAGTAATTGGAGAAGTTGTGTTTACTTAGACTTCACTACTCCCTAGATATCTTTTACATGTTAATTACTTGTTACACTTGTATGAATGACGGGTTGTATTCCTTAATACCATTCGTGGAGTGGCATACATAACTCCCCAACTCTATGAGCTCTTATCTCCTCCTACACCATGACCCAGCACAACTATAGGGATTGTAAACAGTGGCTCATGCATTAAATACAACCAATAAAGACCTAGTACGCCTCGGTTCATGTTTCTTAAGACGTTCAAGCATGTTACCATTTGGAGATCTGCCAGTTTTCTTAAGCCTAACATATAATATCATTCATTCAAAACAAGAATAGACAAGTAATCAACACATAATCAACATCTAGGTTTCATTAGATCTAAGCAAACACAAAGGAAATTTATCCTAGCATAGTAGAATTAAGATAAGAACAAAAGATAGACAACCAACACATAGACATATTGATTGAATTAAGAGTATACTTATCTCAATTACAATGCAAGGTCTCAAGGGTTTGGAACCCTTGAAAAACCTGTAAAAGAGGCACCAAAATCGTCTTTAGGGTTTCACCAAAACTTCTCTCCCTCTTAATGAAAAAAACTAGAAAACTATATATAGGAAAATCGTCCTGACGGCGTCAAGAGTAAAATCTGACGCCGTCAACTCGCCGCCATACACTTCCTCGGACGCCCTAGATAAAATCGTGACGGCCTATGTGACGCCGTCACCACCCACGGTAAATTATTCTTGGCCACTTTGACGCCGTCATAACTCCATCTGACGCCGTCACCAGCTACGGTAATTTATTCTTCATGTCTGACGCCGTCAAGAGCAAACCCTTGACGCCGTCACCTTGTATTTCCAGCTTGGATTTTTGGTACTTTGTCGTTTTCTTCACTTTATGCTCCAAAAACGTCCAAAATAGCCTCTTTTCCAGAATTCACTCTCCAAACACCTAAAATCACAAAAGGAACGATTTAGGGCAATATTTGATCAAATAAATTCGGATTCGGGCTTAAATGACCCCCTAAAAACGGATCATTTTTCGCCTCATCATGTGTCTTTCTCAGGGAAGAACCTTTAACTTTTCTAAGTATATATTTCATGAAATGGTTGGTAATGTTAAGGATACCAAACTTAAATATTTAATGTATCCTAGGTTTCTTCAAATTATTTTAGGCATTCAGACCACTGACCCTACCCATTTGCCTGTTAAGGGTTTATCAAGAAAGCTTTTTGCTCAAACGAAAATCAACTATATAGGAGAACACAGACCCTTACTCCCTACTATGTTGCCTGTTGGCAATGCTTCTGATGGAGTAGCTGCTGATGCAGCTGCTGATGCCCCTGTGGGCAATGCACCTGATGGAGTAGTTGTTGGTGGTCAAGATCCTCTTGATGCTCAAGCACTAGAGGATTCTCCTGACAGGGCTGAAGTTGCTACTGATGCAAGTGCATCAGTTGCTCCTGATGTTCAGCCACCACCCTCTCCTAGGCCACCCACACCTATACCTTCACCAATGGCTAATACTTCTCCTGAGCATGTGCTTATTGAGGACTTAGGCCCTGACCAACCTGTACATTCTCCACAGTTTACAAGACTTCCAACACCTAGTCCCTTGAGACCTAACTTTGAAGATCATGTTGATGTAGATGTAGACTTAGGTTATTCTACTCATAGGACCAATGATGCTTCCAATGCCACAGATATCCCTGTTGGTGGAACTGAAGGTCCTGTTACTCTTACTTCTTTGTCTGTGTTATTGAACAGGTATGTGAATAAGGTGGACAAGTTGAAAAAGGATCTGAATTTCACCAAAAAGAATCTTAGTGAAGCAGTTCTGGCTCTCATTGGAAGAGTCAAGAAGTTGGAAGTTAAGCTCAAGAACAGGATGAGAAAAGGTGATGTGTGTGAATCAGATGAGGAGTCTACAAAAGCATCTGACACAATTGATTTGGAAGGACTTGAACTCCTTGCTGCTACCACACTAGATAGTGTTCAGAAGGATGCTACTGATACTAGGCCTGCACCACCTACTCATTCTGCTGATACAAGTGTTAAAAAGGATTCAAGAGTAATTTATGTCAGGAGAAAGCACTCTGCTGATAAGACTTCTGCTGATGCTTCTAGGAAGGAAGTTTTTCCTGATCCTATGCCAGAAGTGGTTGCTCATGATACATAAGCAGATATACAAGTTGATTGTCCTGCTGGTTCTACTGATACGCATTCTGTTTCTCCTGAGGCTGCTTCAATTCAGAAAGATAAAGGGAAGTCCATCATGGTTGACCAGGACATTCCTTCAAGAGTGAAGACAAAAGAGGGACTTGCTAAAGAGAAGCTTAGTGAGCTTGTTGCATCAAACTTGCAAGCCAAAGAGGATGCTGCAGAAACAAAGATTCAGTTGGATATGAAAGCCTCAGAAGAACTTGCTAGGAAAATACAGGCTGATTTGGATAGAATGGGAACTCCATTTACTAGTACTCTGCCTGCTGAAAGACAAAAGGAATTAGATGAAATTTCTAAGACTCTTTCTGCAGAGCAATGGGAAATTTTGGCTAAACAGGCTGCCACTAAGCCTAATTTGGCTGAATCTGTGCTTGGAGTTAATTATCAGGCCACTGACTTTGCCAAGATGATGGTTGATGAGGCGAAAAATGATCCGTTTTTAGGGGGTCATTTAAGCCCGAATTCGAATTTATTTGATCAAATATTGCCCTAAATCGTTCCTTTTGTGATTTTAGGTCCTTTGGGAGTGAATTCTGGAAAAGGAAGCATTTTGGACGTTTTTGGAGCATAAAAGTGAAGAAAACGCCAAAGGCTTAATTTTCCATGCTGAGAACAGTACCTGACGGCGTCAAGAGCATTTTGGTGACGGCATGAAGAGTAAAAGTGGTGACGGCCCAGAGAGAATACGAAGGCGTCACCCAAGGTCGTCACGTGTTAACTTGTCAAAACTTGCGCACGGAGTAGCTGATATTGTTTTGGTCATAACTTTTGCATACGAACTCGGATTTAGGTTATTCAAAAGCCCACACGAAGAGGACGAAGAGATCTACAATTTGGTGAAAAAATGGTCTTGATGGCATCAAGAGAACGAGCTGACGCCATCAAGCCTTGCCGACAGAAAACATGCCTATAAATATAACATCATAACTTCACTTTTTGTAAGCCCTAAACCCTAAAGTTGATTCCTGGGTTTAGGTGGGTGTTTTTCCAGCAACTTAGAGGGTTTCAATCACTCCATAAATATCATGTATTGGTTTGATGATTCTATCTCAACTATGTATTTCATTATTCTTGTTGATTGTCTTTCTTTGATTATGTTTTGCTAATTCACCTTGTGTCTACTTATGATTATGTGAAACTTGTATATAATTGATTAGATCTCATTGATTTCTTGTTGATGTTGTGTCTATCTTCATCAATGAGGGGCTTGTTGATGTGTGTGTCTATCTCCATCAATTAAGGCGTGACAACTTCAATGGATCTAGTTGGTTTAGTTTATAATTCTTGTTTCCTATTGATTCTTGTTTTAATTGAATGAATTTATATGTTAGACTTAAGAAAACTGGCAGATCTCCAAATGGTAACATGCTTGAACGTCTTAAGAAACATGAACCGAGGCGCACTAGGTCTTTATTGGTTGTATTTAATGCATGAGCCACTGTTTACAATCCCTATAGTTGTGCTGGGCATGGTGTAGGAGGAGATAAGAGCTCATAGAATTGGGGAGTTATGTGTGCCACCCCATGAATGGTATTAAGGAATACAACCCGTCAATTAAAACAAGGTTACAATTCAATAGGTAGAATTGGATAGCTAGCAAGGAATAACATATCATAGGTAGACATGCTTCACTTATCTTGTAGAACCTTAGTTTAGTTTTCTTGTTAATTAGTTTAATTAGTAGCTTTTGGGTTAGTTGATTAGCAACTAATTCCGCCCATTCTCCCAATACCCGAGATTTTTACTTGCTTTTCATAAAATATAAAAATACAAAAAGAATCATCCTTCACCTTTAGACCTAGTTAGATTAATTTCAATCCTAACGACACTATTCCTAGCTGAACGATCAATCCCCCGGTACTTGTCACTATACTATACTACAACGATCAGGTACACTGCCTGGTGGGGGTTGTAAGCTTCTCGAGATCCCTCGAGAGGTAAAGCCTGTTGCGATTCCCACGCATCAAGTTTTTGGCGCCGCAGCCCGGGGAATAGTTATTGTTTAGGTTGAATTTGATTTTTATTAGGTCTACTCATTAGATTCCTTTTTAATGAGATTTTTATTTTCTTTTTATTAGCTTTCTTGTAGTCTATCTTTTCTTTGTGCATTTGTTCGTAGAAACCTTTCCATTGACTCTTCCGTTCACCATTATGGAGAACGCGAATCCACCATACTACCGACCACGAAACCCATTCACTCCTAATGACATCTTGATGTTCAAACAATATCGAGATGAACCTATTTATGATGCATGGACTCGTTTTAAAAATTTACTACGAATAGTCCCTCATCATGGTTTCAATCTATGGTACCTAAATCAAATCTTTTACTATAGTGTCCACCCGTATGACCAAAGGTACATTGACGATTTTACCAACGGGGACCTTAGGGAATTAAATGCTGAAGAAGCATGGGATGCCATAGAAGATTGTGCCCAATATTATTATAGAGTAGACAACCTGACAAACAACATCACAAATCAATCAATAACAAGTTTGAAGGAGCAAACAGGAAATTTGTCTGGGGATGATTACTTAGGGATACCTGCGTGGATGTCACCGAAAATCATAGTACAAAACAAACACATAGGTAATCTAGGTACAATGGAGGATGAGGTGGACAATCCAAGCCCACAAAGTACCCCACAAGTCCTACCATCATTTGAGGCACATACACCGCCCGTGACTTACCCGGAAGAAGTAGATGAGACTATAGGAACCCCAATTGAGGTAGAACCCTTGGACCAAGCACCACTAGAGGATATAGGTTTGAATACTTGTAGTGATAACCTTACTCCTAGTTCTAGGGAATTTCCTAATGTTGATGAACCGGAACCTCAACCTTTACACAACTTCCCATCCTTAGATTTATTTCTAAGAGACAAAAGAGGAACCGACCCACCCATCAACCAATATTATCTGGGTAGTTTTAGGATAAAGGAAGCCATTCACTCACCCCCTTCACCTCACGTGGCATATTCACACCCTAAGGGTGTGTATCGCTACTTTCACCCACACTTAATCCTAAGTGTAGGGAAAACCTCCCCTATTTCTGGTAAATAAGGGTAGAGTCAGGCTCGTGACTCGAACAAAAACAAGCGCTTCTTGGGAGGCAACCCATGTTTTTAATTGTTTGATGTTTTTATTTTAATTGTTTGTTTGTGTCATATATGCTTAATCATAGTTGTTTAATTTTCATGTTTCGAATAATTTGTGAAAATGCTTTATTTTGTTTTTAACCTCGTCTTAATTGCATATAAAGGTATTTTACAAAAAGATAAGTGTAGGGAAATTTATATCTTGTTAAAAAGAACTAAATTCGAACATGAAAACTTCACAATTCATGATTAGCATATATTTTATCTTGTTTGTGTGTCAATAATTGTGGATATGTTTTATGAGTTCCTATTTGTAATTCATTCCACAAGTATCCTATCCTTTTGTTGCTTTGTCTTGTTTCTATTTCTAAGTCTGGAATTACATCTAGTTGTGATTTTTGTTCGGTTTGATGCTTTGGTTTTTGTGTTTGTTGATTACAGGACAAGAAGATGATTTATATTTCTTGAGGGAAGCTTTCAACATTCATCTTCTTGGAGGTAGATTTAACCATGTTGTCACATTATCCACGGTGAACGAATCAGGGGAGTATTAGTTTCTTTCATTCTTATTTATTTACTTTTACATCTTTTATCTAGAACATTGGGGACAATGTTCGGTTTAAGTGTAGGGAGGGTATATTAGAAACTATTACTCCACTTGGTTTTTGTTTTGTTTAATAGTGTATGTGTAATAAAACTGAGAGAAATATTTGTTAGGGAAATTTTAGCACCAAATTTAAAATTTTTTGCAACATGTAGGAGTGAAACTTTAGTCTTAATAAGCATCTCATGGATAGGAGTTGTATGACTAGCACAAAAACCATACCACTCAAAAATTTCCACCCCAAATATGTGAGGTTCGCCCATAGATCTTTAGGAAAAAGCATTCATTGTTGGTGCTTATGAGTGTACCGGTAGTATTTAGATTCTAGAACTTGTGATAGCGATGCATCCCAAGACCGCTAGTGAGACTACATTCGTGTAGTTAGGATTTACTACATGATAAGAGGCATTAGGATAACCCTTGTTCTACACCTGTAATATAATTACATTGACTTCATAGGTCAAGTAATTCTCCCACACCTTTGCGTTGTACTCATTTTTAGTACACGATACCCCTAGTACACCCCTCCGAGCTTATCTTTTCGTTTCTAACTTTAAGCATTTTACTTAAAGGAAGAATTTCTTTACAATCCACCCCAAATGTGCAACCAAATCACCTTAGCCTTCCTTGTATGCGCTCATCTTTAGTGCATTACTGTTAATTGTTTAAACCCTTTGTTAGTTGTCTAATTGATTACATGGTTGCTAAGTCGAGTCATATCTTGTACATATTGTTTTGGGACGATTGGGACTCATGGGTAAAGTACTCGTGTTATGGAGTAATGGGGATTATGTCAATTATTACCCCCATATGTGCGTTAATATTTAAAAGTACTCCAAGTGTTTTGATTATCTTGATTCGAGTCATTAGAATAGTTGATTGTAAAGTATGTAAAAGCTCAAGTGTAGGGAGGAAACGAGCTCCCTTTGATGTATTGTTTTGGATGGTAGAGTAAGAGTGTATGCAAAAAAAAAAAAAAAAAAAAAAAAAAAAAAAAAAAAAAAAAAAAAGAAAGAAAAAAAAATAGAAAAAGAAAAGAGAAAAACATACGGGCTACCATCCGTTTCTTTTATTTATGTTTAAGTCAAATAGTGTCTTGAAAATCCAAAAAAAGTTGTGGTTAGTTTAAGTTGAGTCGAGTCTTGGCTTAGCAACGCCTCATTGTACATGTAGTTAACTAAGATAATTGACTTGCCACCAATAAAACTTCCTTTATCCAACAAAACCGTGTATTTCATATCCCTACACCTAACGTTACAACCCTTTAAAAAGACCTCTTTGATAGTTTATCCTAGGTGCTTACGCCATGTGGTGGAGTTTTGATCCTTTCCCAAGCCTATGGTAATCTATTTTGCTATGACAGGTAGTGAGAGATATCTTCCGTTTCCATATTGTAATTTATACTTTATTACACCCGAGAGATGTGAGTATCTAAACACTATTTGTGAGGTGCTAGTGTATGACCTCCGTGCTTGTCTATTGGTCTTTAATGGAACGATTATTTGTTGTAATTACTTTTATATTAGTGTTAAATGACCCCTAACTTGTATTTTGAGTAGAATAAAAGCGCATTTGCTTGAGGACAAGCAAATCTCAAGTGTAAGGGTATATGATGAGGCGAAAAATGATCCGTTTTTAGGGGGTCATTTAAGCCCGAATTCGAATTTATTTGATCAAATATTGCCCTAAATCGTTCCTTTTGTGATTTTAGGTCCTTTGGGAGTGAATTCTGGAAAAGGAAGCATTTTGGACGTTTTTGGAGCATAAAAGTGAAGGAAACGCCAAAGGCTTAATTTTCCATGCTGAGAACAGTACCTGACGGCGTCAAGAGCATTTTGGTGACGGCGTCAAGAGTAAAAGTGGTGACGGCCCAGAGAGAACACGAAGGCGTCACCCAAGGCCGTCACGTGTTAACTTGTCAAAACTTGCGCGCGGAGTAGCTGATATTGTTTTGGTCATAACTTTTGCATACGAACTCGGATTTAGGTGATTCAAAAGCCCACGCGAAGAGGACGAAGAGATCTGCAATTTGGTGAAAAAATGGTCTTGACGGCATCAATAGAACGAGCTGACGCCGTCAAGCCTTGCCGACAGAAAACATGCCTATATATATCATCATAACTTCACTTTTTGTAAGCCCTAAACCCTAAAGTCGATTCCTGGGTTTAGGTGGGTGTTTTTCTAGCAACTTAGAGGGTTTCAATCACTCCGTAAACATCATTTATTGGTTTGATTATTCTATCTCAACTATGTCTTTCATTATTCTTGTTGATTGTATTTCTTTGATTATGTTTTGCTAATTCACCTTGTGTCTACTTATGATTATGTGAAACTTGTATATAATTGATTAGATCTCATTGATTTCTTGTTGATGTTGTGTCTATCTTCATCAATGAGGGGCTTGTTGATGTGTGTGTCTATCTCCATCAATTAAGGCGTGACAACTTCAATAGATCTAGTTGGTTTAGTTTATAATTCTTGTTTCCTATTGATTCTTGTTTTGATTGAATGAATTTATATGTTAGGCTTAAGAAAACTGGCAGATCTCCAAATGGTAACATGCTTGAACGTCTTAAGAAACATGAACCGAGGCGCACTAGGTCTTTATTGGTTGTATTTAATGCATGAGCCACTGTTTACAATCCCTATAGTTGTGCTAGGCATGGTGTAGGAGGAGATAAGAGCTCATAGAATTGGGGAGTTATGTGTGCCACCCCATGAATGGTATTAAGGAATACAACCCGTCAATTAAAACAAGGTTACAATTCAATAGGTAGAATTGGATAGCTAGCAAGGAATAACATATCATAGGTAGACATGCTTCACTTATCTTGTAGAACCTTAGTTTAGTTTTCTTTTTAATTAGTTTAATTAGTAGCTTTTGGGTTAGTTGATTAGCAACTAATTCCGCCCATTCTCCCAATACCCGAGATTTTTACTTGCTTTTCATAAAATATAAAAATACAAAAAGAATCATCCTTCACCTTTAGACCTAGTTAGATTAATTTCAATCCTAACGACACTATTCCTAGCTGAATGATCAATCCCCCGGTACTTGTCACTATACTATACTACAACGATCAGGTACACTGCCTGGTGGGGGTTGTAAGCTTCTCGAGATCCCTCGAGAGGTAAAGCCTGTTGCGATTCCCACGCATCAATGGTTGAAAGAGGTAAGTTGCAGCGACAACAAGAGGAAGCGAGAAAAGCTAAAGAACTCAGGGAAAGACCTTGGACAAAGGCAGAAATCAAGAAATATATGAGGAATTTTGTCAAGAATCAAGGGTGTTCTATGTTTGGGTCAGGATGGACTCAAAAGAAGGTTTGGGGATTTTCAGATAATCAGCTCACTTACTACTATGACAAAATCATTTCTAATCTTCATTCCTCTGGTATTAATGTCCAAGATGTCTTAGAGAAGCGTGGTAGACTTTTGGATAAGCCTGTTGCTAAGAGACCTAGGCTTACTGATTATGCTGATGAGCCTACTGAACCCATTGAGTCATCTTTTGGTGCTCAGGAGAAAGTACATTCTCCTTCAGTGTTAACTCAAATGGATGATTCTACTGATGCTGATCCTTCAAATGTTGTTCCAGACCCTGATACTACTGAAGCTTCTCATCCTGATCCTGCTGAAGCTCAACCTGATGTTTCATGTGCTGCTTCAACAGATGCTCCAATAGAAGTACCTGATGATGCTTCAGAAGATGTTCCTGCTGATGTTTCAGCACAAGTTACTCCTGATGCTTCAAAACAAGTTCCTAAAGAAGAACCTGTTGATGGTCCTTCACTTCCTTCTACTACTGGCCCTAGGAGAAAAACTAAAGCTATAAAGAGGAAGGCTTCTAAGGATGCATCATTAGAGGACAGTACATTCATTGACTATGATTCTGATGATGGGCAGGATCATGTTGTTTGGGAAAAAGTTGTTAAATGGGAACTTGTTGATTCTGCACTTGGTCAAGGATAAGTAAATGTCATTCATAGACAAGATGGCTCTACCAAAACATTTACTTTTCTTAGCCAAATATTGCACATGGTGGACAAGCAATATATTCTTTCTCTTTATGACTGGGTTGTCACTCATTCTCAAACTCATCCCCCTGAAAGGATTGGAATTTATTTGCTGGGAGATTTACAAATTCTTTGTGATTCTCATCATGGTGATTCTGGTGTGAAGTTTCAAGTGTGGAAAGGTCAGAAGACATGGGTGGTTGATTATTGAAAGTTCTTTCCTCTTCCTAATGTTCATATGATGGTCACAACCACTAGCAAGACCTTATACTGCTGGGCTGATGTACTTTATCCAATTACCATGGAAGTGATGCATCTCATGTTGGAGGCCAAACTCTTTGTTCCTCTGGATATGACTGAGAATGATATGCATCTTGCTAAACAATTGATAAGGTTCATCAGGAGAAGTATCTTGATTAAGCAGGAACTGAAAACTAAGTATGGTATTCAAATGGAATCATATCTGCAATGATCTGGTATTGGTATGGTATTTTGTTGTATATTTTATTTCTTTTCTTTTAGTTTAGTAAAAAAAATAAAAAAATAAAAATAAAATAAAAAAATAAAAAAATAAAAAATAAAATAAAAACTAACAGATTTGTATAGTTTTGTGTATGTTGTTTGTAGGTTTGGTGTTGATTCTTATCACACCTTTTCTGGTTATCAACTTACCTGATGTTGACTATTCCATCAAAAAGTTGGCTAGTCCAAAGGGTACAGCTTTGGTAAAGACACATCAAATATGTTGATAGCTGTAATAGTTTGCTAAAAACTATTGGGTCCTCAACTCACCCATGCTTCACAGCTGAGAGTTGAAATGGTTGTCAATTGACCATGGATTTTTCCTTTCTGGATTCCAAATAATTGGCTAGCCCACAAGAGTATGGCTTGTGGTAAAGGCAGTGGAAAACCATATTTGGTATTCAATTGACCAAGATGATTTTTCATCAATAATTGACTAGTCCTGAGCAAACGGCTACAGGTAAAGACATCTCAAATTCGTTAATAGCTGATGATTTGCTAAAAATCATATTCTTTGGGTCATCAGTGTACCATAGTTTGTTAACTGAGAACACTTGGCTACTCCAGTAGTGATGGCTATTGGTAAAGAGACATCAAATCCATTATTTTCAATGATTCACCTCTCCTAGGAGTTAACACACCTGGATGTGATGAGAATAGTCTGAAACTAATATGTTTTGATGTACATTTGGTCATGTGTTGCTGCAAAGAATGGTGGTTTTCATGTGTTTGTTGATCATAGAGATTTTACTTATGAAGATTCTTTGCTACTGAAGTTCATCCTCAGTCCTCTTATTTGTGCTTTTGAAGATCTATCAAGAAATCTTAAACTTAACCATGTCAAATTCAAGATTAGGGGAGGATTGTAAGGAATTATTGAAGTCAGAATTAATACTGCTGATGGATACTGCTGACAGGTTCCTGCGGAAGCTTAGAGTTGTTTCTGCTGATGATTGGTTCCTGCAGACGCATAGAGATCCTGCAGATATAGTTAATCCATGGATAGAATTTGTTTAATTTAGGACAAGATATGTAGAATATCTTTTATTAGTTTATTGTTATTCGTTTCTTGTAAAAAAGGTTAGGGTTTCCACTAGTATATAAGGAAGCCTAGGTCATTGTATTATGTACGAGTTTCATAACATTGTTAGTTAAAGAATATTGATCTATAAAGGATCAAGTTTAGTATACAAGTTTGTTTTTATATTCCGCAATAATTACAATCTCACAGAGATTATCTATTTAGTCTTACTAGTGATTACATTAGTAGGCTAACGATCTATTTGGCTCGAGATCTATCAAGGTTTAGATGCTACATGGATTGACGGATACTTTTGCTAAAACCCTTCAATGTGCTCACAAACTAATTTTTTTCAAGCACATTGATTGTGTATCACTATTCAAACAAAAGTATTTTTGATGGAAATGTGATTCAAAGTATAAAACTCTCGTCGTGTCTCAAAAAATTTTTATCATAGGACATGTGAGTGATTTCTATAAATCAATTTCTCATCAATCCGTGAATATCTATTCACTGATTCACTCTATCGTGTTGTCTGCTTTGAGACGTTCCGGTATGAGAACATGCTTAGTATGAAGATTCCAAAGTGGATTATTTAGAAAATTCATTACTACAAGCTGGAAATTCCTGTCAAGGAGAGTCTTCTTTAAAACAGACTCTACCTGATCACATGTCGGTTTTCACAAAACCGGGGGGTAGTCTGTCCTCGCAGAACGAATGAGAAAGCCATATTCGTTCTCTATCTTTATTGCTAACTGTTTTATTTCAGGGACACATATAAAGATGGCATTGATGGCACCTATTTCCCGCTGAATCGGGTCAATCCATACCTCATGCTCACACATCCTCCACACTATCAGTGACGATGAGAGACTTGCTGCAACAAATGTTGAGATACTACCAACAACGTTTCCGCAACTCTGATGAAAAAGTCTCCTGATCCACAACTCTAATGTAAAGTCTCCTGATCCAGAAGGGTGTGAGTATGATGGTCCTTAAGTCACTACATCACATGATGGTGATACTACTATGGATGAGCTTGGAGATTTACTATGGCTGATGATCTCAAAGAAGCTCAAAGCACACAACTCAAAGGAACTCAAATCACAAGTTCATTGCTTGAAGTACAAAGTGTGCGGAAAAGTGAAGAATCAGAACCTATGAGCTACAAAGACGAAATAATGCTTAAAGACCAAAGAGCTTAATTTCAAAGGTGACCTCGCTTAGGGGGAGATTGTTAGGAATACGTATATTCCTGTAAAAGTCTCAGTCACCTAATTATTGTAATAGCATTTAAGATTAGCTCGTAGTTAGTCTATTATTTAGTTAAGTATTAGTTTAGTCAAAGTAACATCGTGGAAGAAGGACGGGTCTTACCCACTGTATGCCTGATCCACAGCCCGGGTGTGGGCGTTTTTATGTTTCTTTGTAGGATAAGTATAAATACCCCTCTCCACATGTGGAGAGGGTTGGACCTTCATTCACAAGCTAATACATTTCTAGTTTTTCTCAAGGCTCCCATATATTTCTCTCTCTAAAACTCCTCCTCTTTTTTTTCTTTCTTTCTTAATTTGTACCAAATCACAAGAACCATACATGTTTGTGACTTGCTTGATTCTCTACAACAAATAAGATGTAATAAGCTCAAAACAGTGAAATAAGCAAAATGGACAAAATCAATATAAATAAATAAAAGTAGGAAACATGAATGGAACTGGTGCCCCAGAGCAGTTGGAAGGGGGTTGTGTGGTTATGTCCGTGTGTGCTTGAGGTCCTAGGTTCGAACCCCACTTTTTATCAAATATTTTTTTTATTTCAATTTTTTTACAAAACTGATTATCAACCAAAATAAACCAACTTTTGTGAAACCCTAACTTATGAAAAGCTCAAAATAAGCTCATTAAAGCTGAAAAGACCAACAGTGCAAGCTTTTGAGGTTTGAAATGAGATTTTGAAGTTATTTAAACCACACACACTAACCAAATAAGCCAATAAGCCCCATAAGCTTAAACAAGCAAATACAAACAGAAACTTAACAACAAATTACAACAACAATTAATAACAACAGGATCAAACAGAGATCAAAAATCAACAAACTCAGATGATGAACAAATATGCAGCAGCAGCAGTCTCAAATAAGCAAAAGAATGGATCAAATAAGCACTCTAAATAAGCAATACAGGGAAAACTAAAACCTATATCCTAAACACTAACTAGGGGGCTTGCCAAATCAGCAAAGAACACAGCCTAACACCTACTAATGAACAATCTAGGAGCCTATGAAAATTGGCAAAAACTGAGATACAGGGGACATGTTTTGTCATACCATCAACTTCAAGTGCATTTTTCTTTGTCTAAATCACTTCTAAATCCCAATTTTTTTTTTTTTTTTTGAATAGGTTAACAAGCTGGGTGAGTTTTCAAATCAACAAAACTTTTACATTTCCACTCATTAACCAACTCTAGAAGTTGTTTTGAATTCTACCAAGAAAAACTGAGTATGCAATTTGACTTTGCAAGATTTTTCAGCAAAGTTGACTTAAGTGAATCTAAACTGAGCTTGACTGATTGATTATGTTATACTAAGCCTAAATAAGACTAAAGCAATCAACCCTGGCTATTTCTAACCTGGATTCAAAGATTTGGCATCAAAAATCACCAACAGTTAAGCTGTTGGTGATGGTTCTTGAGATTTTTGACTTTTTCAATAAAATGGACCAAGTGAATGATCAAGTTGGACTAGAATGAGACTAAGATCAGTGAACAAACTAAACTTGCACTCTAAATTCAACAACAATATGGCCTAACAGCATAATCCAAACACCCCTAATCCTACTGAATTCAAAGATTTCAAGACAATTAAGCGAACTAACACTAACACTTGATCAATAAACTTACATTAAACCAATTTAAACCTAACTAAGCAAAAGTAAACATCAAATCCCAACAACTATCAAATAACACAAATTGTGACAAAAATATAGATCAAAGTCTTACTTGGCATCCAACCTAGTAGATACCCAAGAACCAGTGAACAAACTACAACCTATTTTCCCCTATGGGAGTCTAAACCATAATCCACCATCATTACTGCCTTTCTTCTTCCTTCTTCAAATTTTTTATTATTTTTTTATATTTTCCTTTGTATATATATATTTTTTTCTGAATCTTTGCTTTTCTTCTGATTCAAATAACTTTATCAAAGTTAAACCAACATTCTGAGATCAAATAAAAAGCATTTAAATGAGATAACAAGGTATTTGAAAATTTGAATGGAAATTTGAATTCGGCATAAACTTGAAATAAACATTAATTAAACTTGAACATTAATATTACAAATACAAACTAAGTTGAAACAGAAAGATACAAAGGAAAAGGGATGCCATTAAAGGCTTACAATGCTTCCTATTTATACTACATAAGTGGTAGGTAGGAAAATACTCTTCTTGTGCTTCCTCTGCGAATTTTAGGGTTGCAATATCATCTCTTGGACCTTGCGAATAAATCTCAGCTGTCCAATTGCTCTGAAATTAATCCTGGCCCTACAACCAATTTTGGCGCCAAAATGTGTTGTGAGGATTTGAGGACTGCCAGGGTGAAATGGTAGTTAGGTAGGTTTTGTGAGAAGGTAGTGGGATTGGGGGGAGTGATTGGGAGACTTTTGAGGGGAAGTGGAGTATAGCAGAGGTGAAGGTGGGGTGATGGTGGTGTACTGTTGGGTAAAACGGGAAAGAAGAAGATGGGGGTTTGACCCTTGGTTTGACTAGTTGACCCTGTTTGAATGGATTTTGGTATTAAAGGGGTTGGTGATTGGGCTTGGGAGGACATTGGGCCAAGGGATTAATTTTGGATCAGGTTTGGTGGATTTGGATTACAGTTTAGTTTTGGGTTAGAGTTAAAACAAATGGTCCATTTAGCTTAAAGTTATCATAAGGACCTATCTTGTATTTACTGAAAATCCAGGGACCATATCTGTTGTATTCCCAAACTTTAAACCAAGGACCATTCCTGCCATATTATAATTCCTTTGATGTAATTTTCTAACTTTAACTATCAAGGGACTAAAACTGCCAAAATTCCAACTTGAGGGACTGATTTTGCCAATTTTTGAAACTTGCAATCCAAGGACTAAAAATGTCATTTCTTGATTCTTAGGAGACCATTGTTGACTTTTCTTCATAAAATCTCTTCAGGGACCATTTTTGACAATCTTTGAAAGTATAGGGACCAATTTTGCCAAATGTGAAATTCCAGGGACTAGTTTTGACAAGTTTTGAAAGTTGGGGACTGAAACTGCCAATTATTCAACTTTGTTTGTTTTTCGTCTGTTTTTACTCATTTTGCATCTGAAACATATAAAACACGATCTTTGGGATATTTTCTATATTTTGATTCATTTTTGAGTGTTTTTAAATGTTTTGCAGTTTATATTTGACCAAAAATGATGAGTATTTACACACTCATCAAAGTGCTCGAGTAAATTCAGGACTTTTCAACAAAAAAACGAAGGGCCTTGCCAAGACATCTTTTTCGAAACCCATGCATTTCAATTCAGCATAGACTTCAGTTCCCGGATAAACTTGGGGACGTGATCCAACAATTGCCTAAAAATAAGTATATAAACACAAGTATTACCGATCAAATACAAACTTATATATACATATCATGTATAACTTAGATATAACAAGTACCTTGGTGAATTCCTTCATTGCATCTGCTACACATTCAAAAGAACCCATAATTTTAGAAACAAAATCACTTTCTTCTTCAACCTTTTTCTTCTTACTTTTTTTAGGCTGTATTTGTGAAGAAGGTGGAGTAGCTGTAACCTCAATGTCATCAGTGTCTTCAGAATCCTCTTCATCAATCTCATTGGTAGATTTGTCATTGCTATTCATTCGTTTTCTTCTTTCTTTGGTTGTTTCTGAACCAACACCTGTTGCCCTATCTTTAGCAAATAACTCATAAAGCTCATCATAGTTTGAAATTGTTTTCGTTTTCCATTTTGAAGCATCTGGATTCACCTATAAAAACATACATTAAACAAATAAGCATACAATAAAGTAGAAACATATAACAAGACGAGCAAAGCATACCTTGATCAAATCTTTCCAGACTTCTTCTTCGGCCTTAATTAACTCACTTACGGGGTTCCAAGCAAAACCACTCAATGTAGTTCCACGGAAAACATCATAGCATTGCGCAAAGTGGTCTTTTATAGTTCTAAGACGATGCTTTAAATGTTTTCGGCTTACATTCATCTTGGGATTTTTGTTCAACTCCTCAACCATACTTGCATACGCTTGAGACGTGAATGTTCCACCAATCCTATTACCTTTCTCTTTTTCTACAACCATCGCTCTAATAAATGCATCATCCATTTCAGGCGTCCAAGACAGAAATTGTCTCTTACAATTAGCAGCATTCTTTGCCTTATTAGTAGCATTCTTTTCCTTTTTATTCATTATCAAATTTTGTTTCAATAAATACACAAAATTATTATATTGGTAAAAGAGTAATATCAGTGGCCATTTTGACAAAATTCAGTAGCACACCATAGATGAAACCAATAATGACTCAAGGTTAACTAGGATATAAAACTAGTTCTTCAATAAAAGGGAAAAAAATCTTACACAAACATGTTCTAAAATCATGAAATATTCCAAAAGAAGAATCAAAATAGCCAAATAGGATATGTGATGATCAACTAGTTGAAAGTGGTCAACTGGTTCATAAGAAATTGATAAGTTAATATTTAATAGGAAAAAAGTGTCATATATCTATCTTGGCCATGTCAATTCCATATCAATTCACTATTTGTCCAACAATTCTAATTGATATTATTGATTTCAGCTAGTATGCAAAATCTTCAAAACCCCAACGGGTCTAATTAAAAAAATCCCAAATAATCATTGTTCATCAACAAAAGATAAATTAACAATAAACAAACACATAAAATGTTAAATCATATGGTAGTTGATTGTTAGAAACCTGGGAACAAGATTATCTAATGTGTTGGACTTGCTTTTTATGTGTCGATTGTTTTGTGAATGTTGGTAGGTGTGATGGTGATAACTATGTAATAGAAATATGATAAAGTTGAGAAACAGATGATACAAGTACTGATTCGTAAGAGGGTAATTGTGGTATTTTACATTTTCCTCTCTTTTGTTCCCTCCTTTCACCCCAAAAGTGGGGTGAAAGTTTTGAAAGAAAACATCCCTCTTTCACCCCTTTGATACCACTTTCTTTGCTAAAAAAAGTTGAGAATATGAGTTTTTTTTTTACATTCTATCAATTTCTTTCTCTTTTCACCACTTTCCACATCTTGAGAACATAGTGTAAGAAAACATCAAAATTTATTTGTGGTCTTTTACATTCATGCCTCTAAACTCTAAAATCTAAATGTATGCATAGATGGTTACCATTAAGATCAATGTTTTGTTCGTAATCATTTAGTCCCCTTTCGAAACAGAATTAGATGGAACAAGTCTCTCCCATAACTACATATATAATGCTCTTAAACCGTTTCCCACGAGGTGTAACCTAGATGATCGTGGGATAGATATTCATCCTACGAACCAACTTCATGTTGATCAAAATTTATTGTATTTAGTCATATTAAATTATATTGATTTTTTGGGTAAAAGGTCAAAGACCCGGTAAATATATTACTCCAAAAAACGTTTAAGTACAACGAATATGGGTGAAATCTCATATCTTAACCCGTTACATAGGCGAAAAAGATTACATAACAAGACACTTCATGTTCTCTAAACAAGAAAATAAACCACTACTCATAAGATGACATTAGACTCCTACGAGAAACAAAATTACTTCCTAGCAAGACCATGTAGCTTAATATCATACATGTCACAGAAAGCATCCAATTGCTCTGGAAAATCGTAAATCTGATCCGTATAGTCATCAAAATCATTTTCAAGCTCATAACCACCACATGTCAATGAGGAGAATTTAGCCATAGGATTATCAAACAAGTTCACTGACTCATCCAAAGTGTAAATCAACTATCTCATCACTGTCATATTAAATTATAATATTTTAACTATACGTGTGTGATGCGTAGGGATTGCACCAGGCTTTAACTCTCGAGGGATCTCGAGAGGCTTACAACCCCTACCAGGCAGTGTACCTGATCGATGTAGTATAGTATAATGACAAGTACCAGGGGATTGATCGTTCAGCTAGGAATAGTGTCGCTAGGATTAGAAAACCTAAAGACTAGGTCTAGAGATGAGGGATGCTTCTTTTTGTATTTTTATATTTTTATGAAAGCAAGTAAAAATCTCGGGTTTGAAGGAGTTGGGCGGAATTAGTTGCTAGTCAACTAACCCAATACTAAAGATGCAATCAAAATAAAACACTAGAAATGAAAATAAACTAAATTATACTAGAGTTGTGAGCAATATATGGGAGAATTGTGTTTACTTAGATTTCACTACTCCCTAGATATCTTTTACATGTTAATTACTTGTTATAGTTGCGTGGATGACAGATTGTATACCTTAATACCATTCATGGGTGGCGTACTTACTTCCCCAATCCTATGAGCGCCTACTTCACTCCTATGTCGAGCCGGCTAAGAAGCTCCTAACATGGGATCACTAGAATTTGCTCATGCATTAAATACAACCAATAAAACCTAGTACACATCGGTTCATGTTTCCTAAGACGTTCAAGCATGTTACACAATGAAGATCTGCCAGTTTTCTTAAGCCTAACATTGAAATCATTCATCCAATACAACCATAAACAAGTAATCAACACATAATTAACATCTAGGTTTCATTACATCTAAGCAAACACAAGATAGATCTAGCCTAGCATGTTGAAATCAAGACAAGTACAAGATATATTCAAACAACACATAGACATATTGAATGAATTAAGAGAAGACTTGTCTCAATTGAACATGAAAGGATTCAAGGGGTGAAAACCCTTGAAAATACTGTAAAATATGACCTAGGGTTTACAAAGTTCGGTCCTAGTATTCTCCACACAAGTTCCTCCTTTAATGAATGAAAAATAGAAAACTATATATAGATTTTGATAGGTGACGGCGTCAAGAACAACAGTCTGACGCCGTCATCTCACCGCCAAATAGTTTCTCGGACTGCCTAGATCTGGGTCTGACGCCATCATGTATACTCCTTATGCAGGCCGTCACCAAAAATTGTCTTGACGCCCTTGTTGTGACGCCTTCAGGTTTTCACTGGGTCGTCATGGATTTTACTCTTGACGCCGTCATGATCTTCTTCTTGACGCCGTCAGGTACTGTTCTCAGCATGGAAAATTAAGTCTTTGCCGTTTTCTTCACTTTTATGCTCCAAAAACGTCCGAATTGCTTCCTTTTCCAGAATTCACTCCCAAAGTAC
>JARVZY010000405.1:0-17616 GCA_030686995.1 Artemisia argyi | reverse complement strand
GTCCCCCCTTTTGTCCCTCACTTTTTTTAGTACAGCACAGTTTTTTGTCAGTTTCTGTTCCGTATTTTTGACAGTTTTAAGTGTTTGGCATATTAAACTTTATATTTTCTGTTCCGCACTTTCAGGTTTATAGCTTTTTGATATAAACAAAATTATAAAAATAAAAAAATAAAAAAATAAAAAATAAAAATAAAAAAAATAAGAGGGGTCCGGCTAAAAAATAGGGGAGGGTCCGGTCAACAAGGGCCTTATTTAAAGATAATTTGTAAATTTTTATTGGTGTGGCACATATATTCATCACTAATTTTGGGTTTAGGATAACATGATAGGTTTCCCTGAACCTTTATCTTATTCGAATCAAATTTATATTCAGACACACACACACAAGTTTTAACATAACTATCATATGTTTGAGTTAAATTTGAAAGGACGGTACTGATTTTAATTATTTTTATGGAGACGGTTCACAGTAGACAAACTATTTTATATGTAACAACTAATATGTTTAATCTACCAATTAAGTGACTGAAAAATATAAATTTGAAAAACTGATTTTATAATATCAAGTTTAGGTGGTATTCGAAATTTGACTTTATATTAGTTTGTGTTTTTAGTATCCTATCATACTAAAGGAATCATCCCATCATCCATCTAAAAGGAAATCAATTGTTGAGATTAAAAGAATTTTAATATTTCACTCATTTTTTATAATTTAAATATCTCTTAAACCGTTAATCGTTAAGTGAAAATAATTACACCATCGCGACGATCATTTAATTATCTTTATATAGACTTTAATATACTTTCGACAAAAAAAAAAAAAAAAAAAAAAAAAAAAAAAAAAAATCATTTTTTTCACGTTTTGTTTCGTGCCTGATAAAATCATATATGATATATCATATCATATATGATATATCATATCATATATGATATGTAATATCATATATGATTTTTTCGGCCACGAAAAAAAATTTTGTCGAAACTATATCAAATTGTCTATCTATAGAAAGATAATTAAATGTTCGTCGTAACGGTATATTTTTTTTTCGCTTAACGATTAACGGTTTGAAAGATATTAATATTTGAAAAAAAAAAAAAAAAAAAAAAAAAAAAAAAAGATGAAAGTTGGTTTTTTAAATTGTTGAGATTAATCTCATCTGTTAGATCAAATAAATATGGGAGTGGAAATTAGTTCCTTGGTATGTAAAAAAAGTTTGGTCCTCAAATGATCTTATATCATAAGCTAATTTACTATCATTGAGGTGTTTGAAATTGACTTAATTGTCTTGATATAGAAGTCTTATAAAAGTTGTTTGTTTATGACATAGATGTCTAAAAACAGAAAGATGTCAAAAGAAAGACGTATTAAAACACTAGATTGTTACTCTCTATAATTTCAGAAGGTGCTCATAAATGTTTCTATATTATTTTTGTGCAATTATCTCCATTAAGTACATTATTAAGGGTATCGAATATTTGACTACTTCTGTAAAAGTAGAAAACAAAGGTTAATTTTCTGATCTGTGAATAATACTAATTCAGAGTTGTTGCATGTAGGGTTGTTTCTTCAGGCAATTCTTCAATTCAGTCCCAAAGGTTGATTACCTTACTCTTAGACATGGCTTCATCAATGTAAGTACCGAAGAAATAAATCACATTCGAGCGTATGCCTTTTTAACCATATTTATCTTACGGAATTTGTTCTGGTGTAGACACATTTAACTCCCGAGAGCCAGCAAGAGTTCGATTTCCACAAATATATTAGCAGATCACTCGAAGAAGATTTCAAATCTATCGTTGGAATAAGGTTGCTAATTTCATAATGGTTATTGCTCGACTAAAAACAACGTATTATGACATGAGAACTTGAAAATTGTTAATTTAATGCATGTTAGCAGAACGCTTATATCACATATCTTTTTTACTTCTTTGCAGTCCCATAGTGTGGTTCTTTGCAGTTTTGCTCCTTCTGACCAACACTCATGGTAAGCATGACATATTCAGGATTGTTTAAATCTTTGTTTGAAGTAAAAAATATCACTACTTTACTTAGATCTTATGTGGTAAATTTATTCAGAATTACCATATAAGCCTATAGTTCAGATAAGTTATGATTTTTTCGAGTCTTACCAGGAATTATCGTATATATATAAAGTTGTATGAAAACTTGTTATACATTTAGCTTGGAAAAATCATTTAAAAACATGTCTTAAATCATGCAAAAAATATGTTATAACATTTTCATGGGACTAAGTATATACTTTCATAAATTTGTGTATGTAAGAATATATCATGGCACTCTATCAATCTATCGGTATAAAACGATCGAATTATTCATTATAACTACTTTTGTATTGACAGATTGGTATGCATACTTATGGCTGCCCTTCATCCCACTTATCGTAAGTACTTATCTCATGTTGTGTATATAATCATTAGTCGATTGTAATAGTTAGTAAGATCTACCATTTCCACTAAAGTTCTTTGTCAAATGGCGCCTTAAGTTTTGGTGTACAGGCGGTGTCATGGGCTATGTAACGGTTTTACTAGCGTTTTTGTGTTAAGGGAATAAAAGAGATTATAGTCATGGAGTGGTGTCTAGTTTTAAACTTTTCAGGGTTGTGGATTATGTTTCGTTTCTTTGTGGTGTATTATTAGGGGTGTCGAGTGACTAGTGTGGTACAATTCTTAGTTGTGGAGGCGTTGCTTCATGTCGCGTGAGGTCGTGTTTAAGGCGTACTCTATTTTGTGTCTTGGTTTAGGGGTGTCATTGTACTTTCAAGCGTCTCGCTAGCTTTCAATTTTAAAATATATAGCCGTTAAAATAAAGTCAGTGAACTAGTGAAGTACTCGTATATGACTATGTGGTAACAGGACTCAATAGTCTAATTAGACTTTATTGTTAAAAATGCAGATACTACTTATTGTTGGAACAAAGTTACAAGTGATAATAACACAGATGGGGAGAAGGACCCATGAAATGGCAGATGTGATTAAGGGTACACCAACGGTTCAGCCTGGGGACGATCTCTTCTGGTTTGGTCAACCTCGACTTGTACTCCTCTTGATCAACTTCGTTCTCTTTCAGGTTGACGAATTAATGCTCAATTCTGTAAATCAAATATCTTTTAGTGAGTATGTCCTTGTTGAAGTCATGTCATGATCTTAACATTTTCTTGATTTTTACAGAATGCTTTTCAACTGGCATTTCTCTTGTGGAGTTGGGTAAGTCTTTAGTCCTCAGAACAAACGCATTGATGCTTTCCCGAACTAAACTCACACATAAGATTGTGGATTGATCGTTCTGTTTCTTATGGTGATAAATTGTTCTTTGTTTTTTCTTATAGTATACGTTTGGCTTCAAGTCTTGTTTCCACCATCGCGATGAAGACATTATAATCAGAATCACAATGGGGTGAGTTGTCTACTACGAGAATTCTCAAGCTTATATATGTGTCACTCATCCTGTATATGTGTAACTCATGTGCACGTCAAACAATTTTGTTGTAATAAACATAGCATACGAATTCCTGAGCTAAAAATGGCTTGTTTCTCGTTTTCAGGGTGGTGATACAGTTTCTTTGCAGTTACGTGACACTCCCTTTGTATGCATTGGTAACACAGGTAAAGTTTTGGTTAACTTCTACTATACAATCTTATAGCAGATTGTGAGGCTGTACGGTACCATCCGTGAATACACCCTTGTGAACAGTAAACATGATCTAACCTTTGCGTTTTATGCTGGCTTTTCAACAGATGGGATCAAGAATGAAACCAACCATTTTCAGTGACAATGTATCAAAAGCCCTAAAAACATGGCATCACACAGCCAAACATCACGTTAAGCATGGCACCCATTCAGGTCTGAACTCACCATTCTCAAGCAAACCAGGAACACCACTTCATGGAAGTACATCCCCTATGCATCTTTTGCATAGACACCCAGAGGATAGTCTTGATAGTCCTTCAAATTCTCCAAGAGGCTCTGATTTTGAGCATGAAGGTTGGGCCAACGAGTCTCCTTCCACCCACCACCACAAATACAAAGAACATGAAAACTTATCAAGAGACGAGGTGCCTGAACTAAGAGAAATTGAGATTCAAGAACCAAGCTCAAGCTCTACCAAATTGCCATCAGGGTCGAAACCAGTTAGGACTCAACAGGAGGATGAAATTTCGAATTTTTCATTTGGAAAAAGTTAGTAAATAATGTTCATTATAGTATATTTTTCATGACTACTTGAACTTTATGTACCAATTCCATACATGATGTATTTAGATAAGTTTCAGCTCAGCTCAGAATCAGCTGATGATGTATAATTTCAATTTATTGAACACATAAGTTTCAACTCAGAATCACTTGGTGATGAATCAAACAACTTATTCCAACTCAATACTAGTTAAAATGATTGCAATAATCGACAATCATATACGCAGGACATAAGTGTGCTACCCTAGCTTGTAAGTGATCTTATGAGATGATAACATCTTGCTTAAAGAAAGAAACAATATTAATGCTTAATAGCAATCGAAAAGGAAGCAAGTGACACACGAATCCTGAACACATGTAATAAAGCTTCTTATGGCTCGAAATGTGAAACTTGGCTCAAACTTCTAAAATGTAAAGCAAGAAAGAAGAGTCAACAAGCTAGATTTGTATATGTGCACAAGCAGTAAGTGTTTCTCTTTATCTTTAGCATAGAGCCTTAGAATTAAAATGACCCAGTGGCCAACGAGGTACGACTAAAGCTGTTTCTTTTTTTTCTTTTTTTCGGAAGGCAAAGTATGTGCATATATATATCGAGTAAAGCTGTACCTAGTGTGTTAAATCAGCCAAAACATTTTGGGTCTAAAGCTTGTCAAAGGCGGCCATGTGCCATAAAAGACTCGGGACCAAATGGACCATGACATAAAAGAACAGTGTCCCAAATGATTCCATTATTTAAAGATTTTTGGTAGCTAGTATTGCCACTGGTTGATTTAATATGAATGTGTAGCAAATCTGAAAAAATATGTAACATTATCTGTTTTGCTTTGCCTAAAAAAATGCTAAAAATTGTAGTTCATTCAAAAACTGAAGGTACTACTCTCAGTGACAGTCCAGGCAAGATGAAAATATTGGTAACTTTTTTCATCAAAGTTCATCAATTTGGCTTTGTAAAGTAATATTTTAAGCATTTGGTTGCTAATTAGTAGTATGAAACCTCCATGCTGTATTTTCAAAAGCATATATAGGTACATCCGTACATAAATCTAGATATATTAGCCTCAAAATGAAAGTTCAACAGTCCGATATGACAAAACAGCCAAGGCATCATTCTTGCTATAAGGATCATTCCCAAGGTCCACGAGCTAAAAACCTAACTATTGTGATCCAAATGGGTTCAAAAGTAAACAAAATAGATGATACACATACCAAAGAATAATTAAACATTTTCACTTGCATCTCTTTCAGATTCATCTGTTTTACTTTTTGCTCCTCCACCTATCAACCTCTCTGTCGCCAACCTTTCCTCCAATGCCCGAGCACCTCTTTCCCTGTAATTATATTATTGACACATAAAAAACAGAAACCACAATCAATTTGTTATGTACACAAGAAATATTTTACAAAAAGTAACACAATGACCAAAAAACAAAACAAAAATACATTAGAAGATTCAACAGTGGAAGTTTTAGCCAGCTTGTCAAATATATAATGTTCTCTTTTCGGACAAATCTATACTACTTATAAAGCATGTATAAGTTTTCCTTAAACTTAAAAGTTCTTAATTTTGAGTAAATTGTAATGCCTATAATACCCTTCACAAAACTTAAATTCTCACATACAAATTCAATCAATGTTGCCTTAATAAAAATACTTGCCTTAACAATGTTTCCATCCAAAATTTCAGAAAAATGAGTGAAATTTTTTTTTTTTTTTTGTTTTGAATGATCAATAATTTATAGAAATTCATACACAAACTCTACTATATCAGACACCATATTTAAAAAAATTATCATTGTTAGTTAATTGTTGATGAAAATGAATAACCACAATACCGCAACTATAAATGTTTGTCGCTATAACATCCCGTTACTATGCACGGGTACTCGTCTAGTATTCTTAAATGGCATGACAAATTGACTTGTATAATCCATGTGGCAATCTAATTAAGGCTTAAAAACTATAATGTAGTGACCAAAAACTAAATTACCTTCTCCTAGTTGCCTCAATGGGGTCAGAACCAGGCAATGTAGTACTGCCAACCGTGTATCCTCTGCCATCAGTCGATGTTTCAGATCTTCCACAAAGCATTCGATCAAATATTGAAGCGATAGGATCAATCGCTGGTCTGCAAAAGCAAGTTATGTCATTAACTGAGAAAACATATGTGGGCGAGGAAGGTTTTACAAGTTTCAATCTATCAAAATAGCTATATTTCCATTTTGGACGTCTCACTAATCAGCTTCTCCATTTTGGGGGAAATTAGTTAATTATGATGTTACTCTGGGACCATGTGGCCATGTTTATTTGTAATTAGAGGTGGTAATTTTGGAGGCTATACTTACAAATGGGTCAATTTGCTCAAGCATCACCCGAAGTGTATTCGGAAGACAAAAACATCCTAAATAACGTACCAAAAAGAAGTATGTCATTATTGTAATGATAGGTTTGAAGATCATGTTTAACAGGGTAACTATTTATAAAAACACAAGAAAGTGTTTGTGGGTCAACGACTCAACATAACCCTTCTTGACCTGTATAAAAAACTTATCCGTTTTGACCTGCTACCAGCCCGCCTGACCAGCCAAAGTTGACAACTAATATTTTAGGTACTCCTACACAAGAAGGAAGTGACCTCAGTGAAAGGCTAGCCACTTCAGACTGTTAATATATGAAACAGATATTGTGTAGTCATACACTTTTCTCTAGAAGCATCAACGTCCTCAGATGTTAAAAATATTCTTGAATAAAGATTAAAGAATGCGCACTCTGAGATATCCAATATTAGAACTACCCCAAATCATGCGCGTTATAGATGCAATGGTCAAGGTCCACATTATCAAATGCAGAACTGTAAAAATTACTTTGGGCCCACAACATCACCATATTTTGTCGTTAATAAAAGGGTTTGTATCATTGACCAAAATTCAAAACATTTCCACACTAAATTCACCCTGTTGAAAGTGTCAGTTTCTATGGGACGAAGGGGGTACCTACAACCTAAAGATTGTTGACTTCCATTTAAAAGGTCAAAATACAGAAGTAAAAGTCCTTGAATTACCTCACAAGTTCAGGGAAAAAAGTAGAAAATGCAAATTCATCACTCGGGTCGCCCTTAAATCCTGTTTCCTGTTTCCTTTGAAAGAATCTGAGGTAGATCCAACCATTATATGTACCAAATATCAAGATCGGCAAGTATGTTGCTGCCTCTTCAGAAACGCAGCTTAAAACAATAGCTAATAATAACATGATGGATGGCAACCACTGCATAACAGAAAAACAAAAATGTACATGAAAAGATTAGTTTCATGGGATAAAATAAGAAACTGTGATATCACTTATCAGAATAGCAGTAGGTGGTATCATAGACTCATAGAACTGGCGAGATTGACAGAATGGGCGACACCTCAATGCAGGTAATTTGTGTGGTCGTGTTATTGGACAAAAATATACTTTTTGTCCTAAAACTAAATTTTAAAGATTATTAGCGAGTCATATATGATTACAAAGCTATATTAGTTTAACTATCACCCATAGGACCCAATTCCTTTGAAGCTAAGTTCCATTTCACCAATATGAACGGCTAGAGGTAAAAAATTAACCCGAATACATCCATCCATTAACAATTATATAGGACTGAACAGTCACCTCTAGACACCCTCTAGATTATCACTTTATAGTTTTAGCCATTCTTCTCTATTAAGTCATAAACAAACAACTTTCATATGATTTTCGGAATTCAGTTTTCTTTTTCCATATTAAGTTAATTAACTCAAACTCAAACGTCACCTAAGTTCGTATGTTTTGTACCTTCATTTTAAGTCTTAATGTTGGCAATTCTTGGTCTGGAATTATCTGCTTGAGACCAACTAAGAGCCCTGAAAGTACCCCACTGAAGCCACAAAGAGGGAAATAACTAACAGAAAAGAGGAAATAATTATTAGTGTCGTGTATATCAGGTACCCCAATAACTCGGAAACACAAACAAGAAAGACCAAGTAAACAAAAGAAGACATGAAATATATATGCATCACTTACAGATGATTTTCTTGCATGGTTATATAGTACAAGGAGATGGCCGTAATGAAGACACAGACAGAAGTCAAAAAATTGACGATGAAAATGAACTTTAAGAACTCTCGAGAACCCCAGATAGGCTCAAGAATCTTCCCAATGAAAAGAAGACCAATTGTGCTGCTAATAACCTGTTTAGCAAATGTCGCGTAGCAATTTATCAAAAATAAATAAATAAATCCTGCTATATTTTGTATATTCAATTACAAAAAAGATCCATACCCCATGTAATGTTTGCTCTATATAACCAGCTGTTATGAGATTCCATCCAAATGGTATTGTCCTGTAATTTATAAAAAGAAAGACAATGTAATTGATAGTAATACCATGCGTTAAATTCATATATGTTTTTGCAACTAGAAGAGTTAAAGAAAAGCGGGGTTTATGTGACAATGAACCCAAATAGCATGACTATATGCTAAACTTTAACAGCTGTATTAAAATAAACTTTATAACCTCATTCAATTCATTACTCTAAATCATGCCACAGCAAAAGATGCGACAATACGACATTTAGATAGATACCATAAGGTCGCCAATATATTTCAAATAATCTTTTAAACCAAGGTTCAATAAGCAAGAACAGCATATCAGATGGCTAGCTTTTTTTTTTTTTTTTTTACTACTTGTATATACTTGACATGCTAAGTTGCTATCCTTGGTGGTATGATCATTCTAGTAACATCGAGTACCCTATAATGAACCAGCTAAAATTATTGGGTACCTTTTTAGCCAGATGACTACGAAACATTTAAAGACCCAAAAGGTAGGAAACCACGGTTAACCAAATAAAAATAAAAATTTAAAGACCTTGAGCGTAAACAGGAACGGTAATATGGAAATAAAAACTCAAAATCTGTATACAAATGGTTCTATGAATTGAAATATAGTAGGATGTGAATTAACAGAAATAGATAGACGAGAAGAATCTAAATCCAATAAAATGAATTTGTACAACAGCTATCTAAAGTTAAGATGAGAAGGCGCTCTGTAACTTTTATATTTAAGAACGAACATATGTGATGCTTTGACAGAATGTCTATAGAGTCCAGACTAGCTTAGACATTTCAGAATATTCAGAACTGATTTACTACAGCATATTTGATTTTCAAACAAAAAAAAAGTTCGGACTCCAGATTAAGTTAGCTTGAACTGTCACGAAATAACAGTGAATTTTTTCTAAGAGTAAATAGAAAAGACGTGTCAATACTTTACACGTTGAACACGTTGAACACACTGATAATTTAATAAATACACACTGAAAAAATTTATAATTTAACCAACCTTATAAAGCTACATATTTATACATATGAAAAGCAAAAACTATAATAATTCTGTACTTGTAACGATATACTATAAGGAACCTCATTGCATTATACAAACTCTCATGAGCAGTGTATGCTAAGTTGCTAACCTGCTGGTTATGGTTTTTTGGTAGTAATCTAGGTACAGTTGGCTAACTTAGAAAGTTATCAATATAAAAAAAATTTACTATCAGACACATACATATGACAAGAACCTACAGCAACTTTATCTTTGATTAGACTAAAAATTATTCCGTAAGAAAGACTGTGTACGTGGATATCACTCCAAACCTAATTGCGTTGATTTCCATAACGGTCTACAGGACACATAACAATATAAATTGATCTTATCTTTTTTTTTTTTTTTTTTTTTTTTTTTTTTTTTTTTTTTTTGTAGAGAAACCACAGAAGCCGGTTCCATCTTTATCATAAAAACACAATTCAAATCAGTCATCTTATTTTCAATAAACAATCCTAGATAATATTTACATAACTACATCTAATGTCAGGCAGTCAGTAAATAGCGTAATTGTCATATTTCAATATCCCTTTGGATTGTTAGTGAACAAAGGAAGCCAGTCCAAAGATGCAATTGTGAAAGCAACTTTTCTTCAGCATTAGGCATGTTACTCAAATTACCGATCTGCTTGATTGCACAGACTCTGGTAGGCGTATTATCGATTCAGATTCTAGTAGCCCAATGCAGTAACCTGGTGTAATACATATTTGAACTGGCAACATTGGTCCTCGATCTTTATATCAATAAGTCTGTTTTGGCATGAAAATTTACCATCGAAATATTATGATGCCTACTCGAATCTCGATCTATGCATAGTTATACCTAAGAAAATAAAAAGATTGTTAAAGGTTCTCGTTTAGTATAGTTTTGTGACCAGACTCTTATTTGGCTCTCTAGATCGGCAAACTATCACTCGGGGTCTATTTCCATTAACTAAATCAGTTGCGCATAATCATTCCATATCAGATCAAGCAGACGCAGACAACAAATCAATAACTTTATCCCACTAAACGCGCAAGAATAGTCTAATACAATCAATTACAACATACAAAAAGTACAAATAAAAAAAAGGAATACCTAGCAGGAATAAGTGCAAGATAAGTAAGAGCAGAAGGAAAGATCTGAACAGCAATGTATCCACACACAAGTACAGCCGTTAATCCTTTACATAGACGCGTAAATCCCGAAAACAAATTCGCACCCTAACATTAAAAAAAAAAACATAATAAAATTTCAAATGTAGTACTGAATCAATGAAATTTATAAAACAAAGAGGGGAACTTACTGTTGCAGAACTCATGTTGGATTTAAGGTTAAATGATTTGGGGAATTTGGTTTTTAAGGTGGGAGAGAGATTGGTAGATCTTGTTTGTTTGAGTTGAATTGGGGTTGAGTGAGAATGAAGGTGCCAAGTTATTGTCACGTTTGATGGAACTCAAAGTCGACACAAAACAAGTAAAGTATAAATTACCCGAGTCGCCCTCCGTGATATACTAGTAATATTTAGAGAAAACGAGTGGGGAAACCGCGCGTTGCGGCGGGATTGTTTATGTATGTGTTTTGTGTTGTATGTTTTGTGTTTTGCGTGTTATAGATTTTGTTAGAGTTTGTGGATAAATATTAACAATTACAATACTATAATCAAACTCGAGACCTCAGGATTGCACACGTATCGAATGAGTATTAAGGGATAATAATAAATATATTTATATATTTATTATTTCAACACAAGTCCTTTAACAACCGTTAGTATTTTAATAGAAAAGGACTAAAGACCGTTAGACGCAAATAAGGAAAGTATATTGTTTAAGGAATTTGGTAACCCAAGAAGGATCCATAGACCCTCGTTGGGTTATTGGTCGGCCCGAACATCACAAAGGGGGCATCTCTTGCCCTAACTTGTTCCCAAAGTTTCTTAAACACTATATATACAAAACCTAGGGTCATTGTTTCATAACTATACACACAATTATCCCTAAGTTTTTCTCTCTTCCTTCTTTGTATCAAAACCAATCGACCAACCCTTTTAGGGATCTTGGATCGATTTTTGAGCATAAAAAATTATTACTAGTGTTTTACTAGCATAACCTTGATATGGTTTAATTCGTGTGTACAAGAACGAGGTAATTACTCACCATAGTAATTATCAAGGGATTGATTAAGAAAAAGGTAAGGGGTTAATCATTGATCCATATAAACCATAATTAGGGTTCATCATATTGTTCAAGATTATTAATTGATTCTTGTTTTGCTAGAATCACTAAAGGCACGTTCTTATTTAAGTTTATGTTAATCTTTATATGTTATAGTTGTTCCTACGCTTCCGCATATGTGTTTACATGTTTTATGATTGTCATGGTATTTATATTCTAACAGTGGTATCACGAGCTTGCTATAACATGTAATTGATTACATAAAACAAATTAGGGTTCTTTTGATTGTTTTAGATACATGTAATTGATTACATAAAAAACGAATTTTGATTGTTTTAGATACATGTTAGGTTGTTTTTATAGATCTAGGGTTCTTTTAAATTTCTTAAACCATAAAAAAAAATTTTTTTTTTTGGGGGGGGGGGGGGGGGTCGATTACCTCTTTATCCAAATTAGGGTTTGTGGTTTTTAATATTAATTGGATTAGAAACCCTAGGTTGCCTACATGTTTATGTGTTTATTGGCCATATCCTTGACCTTACTGATAATTGTTATGCATAAATCCGTGACGAAACATGCATGTTAGTCATGGATTTTTTGATTGATTTAATTGTTATGGTTTATCACATGTTAATTTAGATAGATCTTATATTGGGGAAGACCTCAATTAATTAAAATCAATTTATGTGCTATGTGGTGTATGATTAACTATGGCCTACGCAATTGATTCGTCAATGTATGTGGCTCACTTCCTTCAAGAAGGGAAGGCCTTAGTTGATTATATGCATATTGGAAACCTAGAATTGATTTGATTAGGGTTTATCTAATCAAGCTTGCATGTTGCTAATTGTTTCATCTTTATAATTGTTATGTGTATTAATTGATTAATTTGTCTTTTATTACTTGTTTTATTGTTTTATTTGTTGGACATGTTGTAAGCAATAAAAGGGTAATTTTTATAAAGAAAATTAATTGGACTAATAATAGTGAAACCTTAAGTGATAAATTATGATTCTTGCAAGGTCTTATGTGCCGACAGTGGTTCGCTCCGCACGGTAATTGGCTCCCAGGCGAGACTAGCAAGATTCATACTTTATTACATGTTTTAAGATTTAATTCATAAACTTTTGCTTGATTGATGTTTTTGTACGTATGATTTTAAAAGTAAGCCTTCTAAAGACAAATTCATAGTGATGGTAAGAAGGTTTGGAAAAAGCCTAGAGTCTACCTTGGTTACTACACTTATGAATGCGTCTAAGACGACTTACTTACATCTCCATTCTTTGTACAATATCATCTTAAGGGTGATTGACCTCAATTCCACTTTTGTGGATGATAATTGTAGGTACTTCTTTAATTGGTGAACCCGATACCTCGAGTAAAACTTTTTGACTTAATCTTTGCAAATTGGTAATTAAAAAGATTTTGAAAACTTATGTTATGAAGATGAGTGCATGCATCTTCGTACATGTTTTGATTGTCACATCAAACTAAATACCCTAAAATTTAAGTTACATGCCATCTAACTATAAGAAACACTTGAAGTTTGTAGGACCTTAGATATATCAACTTTAACACAAATATAAGCACTAGAAGATGATGAAGAAGAGATGAAATATGGTGACTTGATGTTATGTATATGTTGTGTATATGAGAGAATAAGAGATGAAATAAGAGAGCTTTTATTAATAAACACACACACTTACACACATAAGCACACCTTACATATGAGCCTTGGTGTGCCTTTTATACTTCCATCACATGAGATGGATGGGCTTACAATGGGCCCTTAATGGGTTGAGCCTTTAAGGCTTTACATTAAATACTTGGACTAGCACTATGACTAACTATTAAACGTTAACCTATTACAATACTTATCGACTCAATAATGATCGTCACTTTTAATGCTAACAATCTCCCCTTAAGGGACGATCATTGAGATCTCCCTTTGATTACATAAATGATCAACACTTTTAATGCTAACAATCTCCCCCTAAGGGTGATCATTGAGATCTCTCTTTTGTGACCTTGATCTTTGATCTTTGAAGCTTGTTCTTTTTGAACTTTGAGTCTTTGTGTAATAGCTTTGCTAGTTCCTTTGTTCCAATCATGCTTTGTGATCTTTCTTGCCTTTGATCAATATCTTCAAATATAGGTGTCTTTACGTCTTTTCCAACATGCTCATACTTTGTTTGACTTTGAATCTTTGTGAAGTTCTCTTTTCTTTGACTTTAATTTTTGTTTCTTTAGTTTGTAGATTCTTTGACTTTGACTTAGAAACATTCTGAACTTTGCTTTGATCTTTGAAGAGAGCTTTGCAGGGTATGAGCATGTGGATCTTTGGGTGATGGTAACGGTCTTTCTCCAAGGAACATTCATCAGTACCTGCATAAAACAGTTAGCAATAAAGCATCCGGTACTTACAGATAAGGAATTAGAGATCATCAACAGCATAGTGTGAAGACTCCTTCTAACCCTTACCAAGGCCGTTCCCATGTCAGATACTCTCGAGAGAGCTTACGAGACCTACTAAGTAGCTCAATGACTGGGTGAGTCGCTGGGGATCACTCCACGACTGTAGGCCGTTTTGAGACATAGTAACCATCATGAAAGATAAG
Organism: Artemisia argyi; assembly: GCA_030686995.1. NCBI lineage: Eukaryota > Viridiplantae > Streptophyta > Magnoliopsida > Asterales > Asteraceae > Artemisia > Artemisia argyi. Next base: position 3,241 of record JARVZY010000405.1, on the reverse strand, counting down.
GCAAGATCCATAGATCTCATAAAGACTCTTACAACTTGTGTCCTTTTGGCGAACACAAGTGTATTCATAGGAAGTGTATCCTAAGAGATCTTTTGATGAATCTCATGGCTCTAGACTCGATAAGTGCATAATTTGGTTTCCTATGCGGAGACTAGGGAGGGGTCTCCTGCTTCAATATCAACCATCTCTAAGAGATAAGTCGATAGATTACACCGGTTCCCCGTGAGAAGGAAACAAGCTCTTTTAAGAGAACTTGAGTGGCTAGAAGGTTAAGTGCAGTGCGTCACTAGGTCCATGACGTCTTTATCTTCAATACCAGTGTCACCTTAGTAACAACCAGTAGCATATGAGTTGAACCCGGTGTCTGCCCTAAGGTTGAACATTTGGGGGGCTATTTCTTTTCACCCCTTTTCAAAACTTTTCTTTTTAATTCTTCAACCCCTTCTTTCTCCTTTCTCATTTTCTCCTTTTTTCAATCATACCTAAGGACTTCTAATTCTAATCTAATGGAATTGTCCTTGGGTAGATCCCTCCGGCTCTGGCGGATCATAGGACGGTTTTTCTTAGTCACCTTATAACTCCATGACTATCCTATAATTGCCATCAAACCATTTGTGAAAATCTCTCAAAGTGTTTATAATAATAAAACATACTTTGTTAACACTTTGAGAGGTTTGCATTTCATTTGAAGGACTCCCCCTTCACATGTGCTCATGGATTTTTTTAGAAATTTGCACATGCGTGAGGAGTTTGCAGTTTTGAATTGATTCACTTTCAATGAACACAACCGGTTCGAGACACGCTTACATCACTAGTTAGACTAGCTTGAAGTTATTACCCGGCCTGGTCATATCCACAGAAAGTTTCTCGTAACGGTACATTTCTACTAAGACAAATCCTTTTCGAGACACGCTTACGTGGCTAGTTAAAGAGTTCCATTGTCAGCTTTTAGGTGACAACTAGCTCTAGTAACTAACTTGATGTTATTACCCGTCGAGGATAAGTCTTTTCGATTACTAACTTTTGTTGTTTCGTCAATTCTTGGGTCAATTCTGAGTCGAGCTCTTTTGAGATTCAAGACAATCACATTTTAATCACGTCTTCTCCCCCTCAAAAATAGCATATCCATGGTATTTTTGATACCAATTGATTAAAACCTTTTCTTTTTGGATAGCTTATGGGAGAAACGGATGTTTGTTAATTCCATATTTGTTTCCTTTAAGCATGATCTTTTTGGAACAACTTTATATTACTCCCCCTCAAAAATAGAACATTTTGATTAAATTTAAGCTTTTAAGGATTGAGGGAGTAATATCTTGAGCTAAAAAGTTTTGAAAACCTTTTGAAACATTTTTCAACATTTTGCTCAAAAAAAAATTAAGAAGACTTTGATAAGCTTTTGGTGAGAAGTCTTTTTATCTTTTAGGATTGTCGCACAGAAATGTACAACAGGGTCCTTTCTTTGAAAGTCGCGGGTTATATACTGTAATGCATAAGCCATCATGTTTTTAGGATAAGTGCTCAAAAAATATGTAAAACCTTTTTTTTTATTTAAGCACTTTCCTTTCTTTGAAGAACGAGTCCTTAGCTGAAATACTAAGAAGTCATCATTTAAGTCCGGGTTTCGTACTGAAGTATACGAAAGCCATCATGATTTTGGATTAGACAACAACTTTTGGAACCCATTTAAGCACGGCGCCAACGGGTTTACCATATTTTGAAATCCATTTGAAAGTTGTGTCAATCCGAGACAAAGAAGTTGAATTCCAACGAGGACTGAAATCCGGTGTTTCATTTTGAAATAAAGCTCGTGGAATCAACGGTGATTTAAAACTCTTTTGCTTTTGAAAGTTGTTTGAGAAACTCGGTGTTTCTCTTGGAGTTTTAAAACTTGAAGAAGAAGTTTTCCATCCATTGTTGAAACTCGGTGTTTTATTTCGAAAATTCGTTTTTGAGATGAATGGAAACCTTCCAGAATTAGGATTTTTCAAAGCATAGCCATTCCTTTGTTGTAGCGGAAGCATTTCAGAGTATGAATAATTCAAATGTTTTGAACGGCTTTGCTTTTGTTTCCACACTGGCTTTACCGGAGTAAAACGAGAGTATGGAGTTTGAAAACCTTGATTCTTTTCTTTATGAGCACTTGCATTTGAAACCTTTTGAGGAGTAAATGTTTCTGAAAAATTAGGTCTCTTTGAAAATTTCCTTCCTTTTTGCAAAGAATAGGTTGTAAATTGAGAAACCTTTTTCGAAAACGGTTTGGAAGATTCACCCGTGTAAACCTTCTCCGAAACACTTACTTTTGGTTTAGACTTGTTTGAAACTTGAGATTTTCCTTTTGACCGGTTAAGAACATCAAACTTTGCTTTTAAGGCATTGTATGACGTTCTCAAATCATTGTATTCTTTTTGAAGAGAAAGATGATCTGATGATGCCAGTTTTTCTTGCAAAGAAGCATTTTGATTTTCAAGATGTGCAAAATATTTTTCATATTTGTCTGTTTCGATTGAAAAATCATTTTTGGCATCACCAAAATCCTTGGTTTGTTGTGCAACCGTTTTTTCCAATTCAACAATTTTCTTTTGAAGCACAGATTTTTCTTTTTCAAAAAGATGATTTGGTGTGATCTGAGAGTCAGATTTGTTTGAAGTTTGATTCTGAACTCTTGGCCGCTTGATTGAATCAAACAAGTTTTTGTAAGTCTGTTTCAAATGCTCATTTTCTTTTTGTAATGATGCCACAGCATTTTCCAATTCAAGCTTTTTTGTATCAAATTCGTCAAAATCAAACTTGATATTGGTATCATCACATTTTTCTTCAAAAATCTTTTCTTTTTCTTTAAGCACTGATGTCAAAGAGTTTTCAGAAGACATTTTCTCATTCTTCTCTTGTAGTTTAAGTTGGAAAGAGATACTTTGTGCTTCGAGTATTGCAAGATGTTTCTCAAAGTGAGCAGTTCTTTTTGACAATTCTGCTTTGACATCAGTTGCTTCTTTTGAAAGCTCGGTGATTTTCTTTTTGAGATACAGATTTTCAGATTTCAAAGAAGATGTTTGTTCAAAATGCACATTCTCATACTCATGGCTGACAGATACTGACTTGAACGACTCTATTTGATTTGTGAAAAATTCTTTTTGAATGTCTAGAATTAAGCATTTTTCATCAAATTCGTCTTCCAGAGAGTGAACGTACTTTAGATCTTTTCTCATTTCAGTTACAAGATATTTTTCAAAGTACTCAA
>JARVZY010003430.1:0-19085 GCA_030686995.1 Artemisia argyi | reverse complement strand
TAGCCATGGGTGCAACCACCACTCGGGCAAGGCTGCCCCGCCAAGAGATCGATGCTGCCAAAGTAATCATGGTGAAATAACCCAGGCTTGCAAATTTAGCAGCAAAACCGAGCACCGGCCATGGCTGCAACCACCACTCGGGTAAGGTGCCCCACCAAGATACCGGTGTTGCTAAATCACGGTCATAAAATTGATAAACACGGATAGTTATCATCATTGCCTGTATGTATGTGTTGGGCGTTAAATGGGTGAAGGAGCAACAACCCAATATGAGTTCAAAATAATACCCAAAATGTAACCGCAAATTACACGCATACCACTCGTGTAAGGTTACCTTGGCAAGATACTCAGTATATGTATAACGCACTTTCAACCCACCATGGCTGCAAACATCACTTCCGTGGTGCTGCCCCGCCAAGATACAGGTAGATTTGGCACGTTTTAAAAATCCACACCATTGAATAGAAAAAATCTCATCAGACAATGATAATAAGTTGTCCACCCCATCATCAAACCAAACATTGTAACAGCATAGCATAAGCAAGCCACCATCAAACCAAACATCATAACCAAAGTACATTTGAGGGGATACCCAGAACCCTGTGGCTGCAAACATCACTTTTGTGATGTTGCCCGGCCAACAAACGGACAATGTCACAATACCATTTCCCAAAGTCTGCATACAATAACAAATATGCTTTATCAATGACAACCCAGAATTAAGAAAACTTATGACAAATCACCCTAAAAACAAAATCTTGAACACCCAAACAGCCAATAAACACAATAACTAAACACAAAATAACAAATGAACATAAGGCCATGAGAAAAAAATCAAAATCATAACGAAAACCCTAAATTAAAAAACCCCTAAAATTAAACACAACTAAATCCAAACCCATCAAATTTGAACCTAATTAAACCTCAATTTCAATGTTCAGATTCAATATAACAAAAATCTAAGAAACAAAAAAACACCAACTAAATATTCAAAACTAAAAAAAATTAAAAGCTTCACTAACCACATCCTTCTGAACAGCAAAAGACGTGGGAATCATATACACATCATCACATACGTCTTCGAACCTGGAATTAAAGATAAAACCATGACTAAAATCAGGAACTTTTTATTAAAAAAAAATAGCTCTAATAAAAAAGAATGACGAACCGTAGATTTAGGTGACGAACCATAGTTAGGGTTTATAAAGTTACCGATCGATCTGTAAGACAAAGCAAAATATATGATAATCAGATATTTTTAGCGCGATCTGATAGTTGCGTGTGTGTGTGGAAAAAGCTTCAAGAACACACCCGTTATTTTTTTTTTATCGTTGATTAATATGTGTCTGTGTCTGTGTTTATGTGGGTGTGGAAGAATGGCTTTGGAAGGAAGCAAAACCTGTACACATACTCACATATGGACTGTAGTAATTACAAAAAAATTTGTGGGGAGCAATTTTGGTAGTAAAGCATGCTAACATGCTTGTACCACAAAGTGTGGCGAGAGCAAAATGAGGGAGTTGCACTGTTCATAAGAAGCCCAGTAAATATAAAATATACTAATGCCACTAAATTACAATAACTCGAACATAAAGGAAAAAAAATAAAAGACCAAAAAAAAGCAAAAAGAAAACTTCAAAGTGCAAAAACTCCTCGAAAAACCTCACTCATCAGTCTCTGTAAACTATTCACCGGGAAATCAACAAATACAAGGCCAATCGATCTCTATCTTCTTCCTATCAATCGATTCTACATAAATTATTTTCTGCTCAGGATCTTGATCATCTTTAAGGAAACAACTTTGTTTGTTCAGAATAACAAAGATTCACAGGTACCTTCACTTTTCCTATTTAATTTCTAATTTTCTTAAAAGCAAATTCATGATAATGGTATTGGTTTTATGTGGGTAATATATATATATATATATATATATATATATATATATATATATATATATATATATATATATATATATATATATATATATATATATATATATATATATATATATATATATATATGAGTGCGTTTGGTATGTTGCCATGAATCACAATGGGTATAAGTTTGATAGTAGTGGTGAGCCCTCACCTATGATAGATTCAAACTTCCCTTGAACTCCTATGGAGTATGGAGAATATCCATATATCATTCCCGTATAATGTGGGCCCTCATCTTAACCAAACAAACACTTATAATCATTACCACTATCATTCTCTCATTTCCATAGGAGGATACCAAACGCACCCTGTTTCTGTTGCATAGATTGGTTATAATATACAAACATTATTAGTATGTAGTAAATTCTTGAATCTTGATACACTAGTTAGTGCTTGAATGGTATATGTAACATAGGAATTCAAAGTGTTGATTGTCATGGTGGTTTTGATACGGTTTTCAGCAGGGAGAGTAAGAGTTGGTTGATAAAGATGAATTACAGATGTGTCCAATGTGGACATCATATAAAAACGCTCTACGTGCAATATTCGCCTGGAAATATCCGCCTAATGAAATGCGTAAGTTTTATTTTTTAGTCTTCTGTCGAAAGGCTAATTTACATTGAAAGATTTGTTAACAGCAAAGTTGCGGAGCAGTTGCGGATGAGTACATTGAATGTGAGATCATGGTAAACAAAATCTATGATTGATTGATATCTGTATATCAATTTGGTTCGCTCATAGCAGTGACTAATTTTCATTATCACTTTCTTTAGATTCTTTTAATTGATTTGATTCTTCACAAGGCGAAAGCATATAGACATTTGTTTTATAACATGTTTGATCGGGAAGCTATCAACTTTGAGGTAACACCAATGGTTTGGCACACATATCACTTATTCACACACGCGGAAAAGGTCACAAATCTGTACACTGTACTAATGCTGCTGCACATGATTGTAGGGACTGATATGGAAGTTAACTTTTGGGTTTCTTCTGTTAGATGCTTGTATCCTTTTTATACCCTCGATGATACTCGCACATTATAATCTTATTCATCAGTAGGTTTGATAGTCACGTACACAGAATTGTGACCCTTAGCTACCTAAGACAGAATATCCATTTTAGTTACAAATGAAGAGGGTTGGGATTTAGATCCGAGCTTAGCTTCACTGATCTGGGGCTGTGGAAAGGTTTGTATATCTTTATATTCATACTTTAATTACGATAGTATCAAATATTGCCGAGTGAAACATTTGCATTGTGATTATAGATATTGCTGGACACCTTGGTTGGAAATCTTTTGTTTATTAGTATATTACTTCTCGGAACAAGATCTTTGCTGAATATGTCCTCTGAAGTCTCAGGGTAAGCTTGACTATTACTCTGTGCTCAATTATATTCTTTACCTAACATATAAGATCGTTCAATACTTCATTGTGATTAAGATTTATTCCAAGTTAACGTAGCTTTCGAATTTCATACTAGTGTCCAAATATTTTGCTGTATGGTTATTAAAATCTTTGCTTGTTTTTTTCTTTATCACTTTTCAGGTACAAGAACGTATGGCTAGCGATTCTTGCCTCAAGTTACTTGAAATTGTTCCTTATAACAATGATGGTATGTTTCTTGTTCTTGGCCTGCCTAACATTTTATTAGCGGAAGTAGAAGCTACATGACTTTCTGCTTGTTAACATTTTAATATTTCTTCAGGTTTGGGAGTTTCCTTCTTCAGTGATTTTCATCCTTGATATATTTGTATTATCCTCCAACACATTGGCTTTACGTGGTAAGAAAGACGGTATCAAATAAATTATTCTCATAAAACATTTTGTTGCTAAGTTTCTATACTTTTATATGAATCCAGTGATGAGTGAGTCAGCAATGGGAAAATGCTTTGGCGTTTGCTTCTGCGGACATTTTGTCAAGTTCGTCGTGAGTTTAGCACTCAATGTTCACCTTCCAAGCCTAATAAAGAGACTGGTTGCACTATAAACAAGAATAGGCGATATAGATCTAGTGATAATGATATATGCAACTGTTTGCAACTTCTGTAATCTGTTGTACATGTTGACTATTTACTTTCTATGTTTGTACTTTGTAACCATTAACATCTTATTTATTAGATAATTTACATTTCGCACATTTGGATTATATATATTGTGTAGCAATAACTTTATGGATGCAAAAAATTTCAGTTGGAATAAATTAAGCAGTGAATAATTAATATAAAAATACTTTGGGTACCCATTCAGTGTTGTGACAAATAAGCATGTCAATATTATTTAGGACACAGGAGTTCGTGTATAAAAATACTTTGGGTACCCATTCAGTGTTGTGACAAATAAGCATGTCAGTATTATTTAGGACACAGGAGTTCGTGGTAGCTGACTATTTCTCGTAATATCAAGTAAGTATGAGGCTATGCTTCACGGGATTAAGTATGATCTAAGACGTAGTTTTTCAAAAAATCTTAGGTGCCTTATTAAATATGACGATGTATAAAATTTATATTGTCAAACAATGTTATAGAAAAATAAGAGGAACTTTTCAATTTCTTTTGTGTTTCGTTGAATTGCAAAACTAATGATCTTCACCTTTTGAGAATATTTAAAATAAAACATATACATATGCAAATCAAATTAATATAAAATATAAAGTGTATATATACATATGCAAATATTATTAGTGGAGTTATAAATGCTATAATTTAGCCTACCTTCTAGCATTTCACAATAGTATAATGCGCTTTTAATTAGCTCAGTTCATAAGTATGACGGATTAGTTAAAAAATAATGGTTTGTACTTTGTTTTACTTTGCATCATAGTTGTTTTCTTTCATGTTCTCTCTCATCGCCATAAAGCTACAACCTTTTTTATTTTTCGCACCAATTTTTAGCAATTTTTTGTTTTTTTATATCAAATCCCTAGCTCGAGGATTCAGTTAAATCAATCACAATAAAAAGTTCACTTTTTTCCGGAATTCTACAAACGATTTACCTACCGGTTCACTGCGTTTGGACTGTTCTAAAATTGTTGACACCTGAGCACATCGAACATGTGACGCCGCTTATCCGTTCATCCGATTACGCTAGTCAGATTTTATTTATTTATGTGAAAAAAATCCTATTAAATATTGTTATGAAAACATTTTTGTCATTTAATGCAATTGACTAATTGAATGAATTTTGGAAGTATTAAGACTTTTTGTGTTATTAAAATTTGTACAAATGGCTTTAATAATGCTTAGTTTTTTAACCCAGTTTTTAAATATCAAATTTCTTAATCATTTAATGGAAAGAAGTCCTACGTCATATTTAGTTTAGATTAAGATGAATAATTATCTACAACTACATAATAATTATAACACTTCAGCATGTAACAACATATGAATGAAATGTGTTGGTCGACTCGTCATAAATGTTACCAGTCCTACTTTTAAGAGACAACCACGCTCCATACTTGGTCTTCATCAGGGACGGAGCCAGAAAGAAATATGACCGGGTGCACAAAATTTTTTTTAACCGTAATATAATAGAGTTAAAAAGTGGATTAAAACGAAGATTTCATTAAAACGATAAATAAATGAACATATTACCTTCTAATTAGTAATTTAACGATCTCCCATAGCAAAAAAACACTTATGTACACCCTCATTTTTAATATTAATAAGTTCTTCTTTCTCTATACCACAAGTTAAAGCGCCGTTAAAATAATCATCACTCATCCGATTACGCAAATCAGTTTTAATGAGCTTCATTTTAGAAAAACATCTTTTAACCGTAGCGGTAATAACAGGCAAGACTAAAACCAACTTCATTTAAGCACTACTTTTCATATATATTGTAAATACGACAACAATAAAAATGTCCATGACAACACAATTGGAGTACTATTCATATTCTAGTATATTGTTGACTATCACTTAAACTTGTTATCCCTATTTGTCTTAATAGAAATTGCATAGTCACTTATTCTTATTACCCTAAGCCCTTATTGATGATAATAGACTATACGGAACCAACAAATTAGTCAAGATTTCATACAACCAATCAAAACATGAAAACTTTAATAGACATAATAAACAAATGAAAGATATATGTTACGACTTACGAACCTGTTTAATCTTTATGGTGTTGGTTCAATTTTGGATTTTGAAAATTGTTAGGATGATGAATAAACTTGTTCCATTAAAAAACCTATTTCACGGGCTTTTGTGCTTTACTTTATTAAACTTGTTTCATCTTTGCGCTTTTACAAAATTTTATATTTATTTTTTATTTGTAAGTATATGAACTAAATAATACTAGAGACACATTTTAATGCACCGGGTGCATTTAAGATACATTTAGGAAAAATCGAAAATTTTTTCAAAAATTAACACTATATCGAAAAAATTCATGGGGTGCACGTGCACCCGCGGGCACCCCCTTGGCTCCGTCCCTGGTCTTCATATAATCAAAATGTTTTCGCATTTGCTTCAGGTCAGCTTCAAAGTTATGGTTATCTTTAAGGGCTCTTGCCACATTTTTTCCATAAGAGTACTTTTAAGCTAACACCTTCGCGACCATCCAGAGCAATTGCATCAATGCAAGCCTCCATAAATGTTTTGACTACGCTCATACTTTTCCAACCGACTCTACTTATAGGTTTCTTTTGTTGACGGTTATCTTTTGGTCTGTCTTCCATAACTACATGAGCCATATTGATCATCAATGTTAATCTCAGTTTCAAGTTAGAAAACACTTTCAACAACAACTATTGTCTATAATAATCCCACTAATCCAATAACACTTACAGTAACATTTGACATAAAAAACATTAAACATTGCAACTATAACCCACAAGTTACAAAGTCAGTTTCAATAATTATCTAAGGATAAAGACCTTTGGTTTAAATCATCTTGACATTTCAAACACAGTCACCATGGGTAGGATATAAATGCAATGTCATGAATGTTCAAACAAAATTCATCTTATAAGTGGGTTTGGACACCAAAATCGTGAAGTTAAACAAATATATTCGAGTTTTAAATTAAGGGAAATAGTATTGAAATACATTACGGTCAAGCAAAGGATAGGATGGAGGAGAAAAAGTGAATAAGTTTGTATGATTTTTTAAGTGAAAGATGGAAAGATTAAAGTAAGAAAGAGGTAAAGTACATAAATTAGGGGTGATAATTCTTGACGCAACACGATAAACGACACGAACCTGACACGAAGTTAAGTATTGGGTTGATGATAAACATGTTTGGGTCAAAAACAGGTCAACCCGTCTAATAAACGGGTCGTGTTTGGGTTGAGTAAGTGTCAAACAGGTCAACACGTGAACCCGTTTAAGTATGCCTTAAAAATAAAACATATATAATTTGGTTTTAATATGGATTAAATGTATTTTGTTATGTATTTAATATGAGTGAATTACGATTATAACTTATATATTACGAGGCAGGCAGAACCCGTGCTACGCACGGGCTAAGAATCTAATTGTTAATCGTGTATTCTTTCTGTATATTGGTGAGTGTATACTTAATTATTGTTTAGTATGTTGTATGAAATGTTTTAACTTTCTTGTATAAAAATTTAAAAGTGTTTGATGTTGTTTTGGTTTTGTGGTGTTGTATTCTATATATGGGCTTTTGGTTATTAAGTTGTGATTCCTTTGTTTCTTTTGGCCTATTACTTATTTGCATGATAAAAAAATGGTTTTGTTTCTTTTGGTCTATTACTTAGCTCTACAATACTTGTCTATTAGATGGTTTTTGCATGGTAATATGAAGCACACAGGGTCTATCTAATTTGTCATAGTTTAATGTGCGTTAAATATTTTCTTTATTAAGTTTGTAAGTTAAAGTTTGTGTAATAATGTATATATAATAATGCCACATAAACTGTATAAAAATCGTTACAAACCTTTTTAGTTTCATCTCATTTTATTGTACAACCAATTTTATTGAAAATTAACATTAAAGTCTAACTAATATTAATAATTTATCAATAAACTCAATTCTAAATAGCTATCTAAATGAATATTAATTAACACACTATTAATAATTCCGAAAACCTTTGGACTCTACTATTATGTCTTAAACTTAATTTTTTTTAATTTACAAATAGGTTTGAGAAAAAATTATATTCTTTTTCTTTTATATTCATTATTCAAGTTACATGCTTACATAAAGTAATGATGCTACTCGTGCACATTTTCTTTAATCAATTCGCACATGTGAGATACGTAAATACAAAACACACATAAATTACTTGTATATGAAAATACATTAACATAATACATATATCTATATATATTGCATTAGGTTAAATCATCAATTATTCTTGCAACCTTTTCAACTTCATCTCAATCCATAACTGACTTTTAATTGTATACTAATTACGAAATATCATGTGATAAATTCCGGCAAGCCTTGCACTTCCATCTCGATGTTGTATATACATCACATTAAATGCATCGGTTTTGTTTTTCGATAAAAGTTTAAACTTTTGCTTATGTTTAAAACTCAACTTTTTTTATTTTATATTATAATTTACAAACGGATTTAAGTCAAAATTATGTATTTTTTCCTTTCTATTCATTGCTTAATGTGATATTTTTAATATGTCGTATTTTGCTATTATGGCAAACTCATTTAATTGGCGTAAATATTGGTTTCTCACTAATGATTCTACATATAGAAAAAGAAAACACTTTGCGATGCGCGACCTTCTTCTTTTCAATAATAATTCAATTGCACACGATAAATTCATTCTAATATTTCTCAAAGAGCATTCGAAAGTAACTACTTACATAAACTAATCACGCAAAAAAGTATCATTTAACCATTTAAATGTTGCTTTACATACATGCTCGTGCACATTTTCTTGAATCAATTCGCACATGTGAGCTACATTAATAGAAAATACACACACACACACACACACACACACACACACACACACACACACACACACACACACACATATATATATATATATATATATATATATATATATATATATATATATATATATATATATATGCTTATCTATAACAATCACCTAAATATGTAAGAAACAAAGAAAATAGTTGGTATCACAATCTTTGGTTCCATTTATCTAAGCATGCATTATCTTGTGTGATTTTCATGGTACCTGCGTATGATAACTAAATTAAGAAAAAAAGAAGACCAAGTTAATTACAAAGATTTAAAAGATGTGTGAATCATCTCCAAAATGTTTCAAAAGAAAATTTACATACCGCTACCAACAATTAAATATCTAAAAGATGTGTTAATTATCTTCAAATGTACATACTAAATGTGATTTTGGCTGGTTTATATAGGTATGAATTAGGTTAAATCATTAATTATTCTTGCAACCTTTCGCAACCCTTGCACTTCATCTAACCGACTTTTAATTTTATACTAAATGTTATGTGATCAATTTGGGCAACCCTTGCACTTCATCTCCTTTCATGATTGTATAGTTATTATGAGGCAGCATTGAATTCCGAGTATTAGCTAGCTTGTACTCTATGCAACTACTAAACGACTCCAACTTGTTTCTAACTCTACAAACTCTATCATCATAACTCCACATTAAATTTAGGGACTGAATCTTATAGTATTATAGATAGATATATTGAAATTGACGCTAATAATTCATATATTATTGAAATTGTCGTCTAGTTATTTGTATATATCATAGTTTAGATCCTTATATCATTTTTGCATTTAAACTAGTTAAATTAACAAATTACCAACTTTATTCATTGATTGACCTATTTACTTAAACATGTTAAACGGGTCACAAATGGATTACGCGTGTTATGTAGGTCTGGGTTAGGTTTGAGCTTCTTGACATGATTAATAAATGAGTCGTGTTTGAGTAGAGGTTATTTAACCCGCCAACCCGAATAGGTTAACACAAACACGACTCGATTGCCACCCCTAATACAAACCAAATATGTCGAATTTCCTTAATGAAAAGGGCGTCCATTTTTCCCCAATTTGCAACTAGGATATATTTTTGTAATAAGCTAATAAGAAACAAACAAAAAATCCTTGTCAATCAGGATCCATTCTCAAAGAGATGATTTGTACACTCTTAGAAATGATTGGCACACTCAAATTTAGAGTGTTTTGACATTTATGCCCTTACATCACTTTTACTTATTTTCACACTGTGAATGTATAAATGTCAAAATACTTTAAGTTTGAGTATGTAAATCAATTATAAGAGTGTGCAAATCACCTCCCATTTCCCATTCCCAAAGAGGACAATAAGTCAACAATAAACACCCCCTTATAGTTAAAGGTTTACCCCAAAAAGATCATGAACAAAGTTACAAAGGTCCATAACAATATGGTCAGGTGAATTACTTTACATGTAAACTAGCAAAAAATTAATCAAAGGAACATCCTGAGCTCGAATGCTTACATTTAATGTAGCAAAAGTAAGTGCCGACTTGGCCTAAGGAAAGAGTCCCACTAGCATAGCATCCGTAAACTTGCTAAAAGAGCCTGTGCATCAGCTTGTGTTCAACTTTTGTCTACACACTGCCGCGCATGTTTCATTGGACCAAAACATGCCAAAAACATACAATAAGAGGACATACTCTAGACTCGTCACACATTCACATGAAGAGGTTATCCAGCAACAGAACGCATGCTCGTCAAGCAGTCAAGGATGTGTGGAAAAGCATCTCCAACTTAACTACTGATTTTATGATCTGCAATTGTCCGATCTCCTACTGGCGGTTCTCTCTGCTCCAGTCCAAAGAGAGAACAATTTTGAAAGCCATCAACGCTGCTAGTTAGAATACGAGTCAACCCGCCAAGACTGTCACTCAATATAAGGTCATCACTTTGATATTTACATAGTGGCACATTCACTTCTAAAGGTCCCAGGGAATCAGGCTGCAGTGAAAGGAAACAAAATGTGGTCATCACATTGTGCTCATAACTTCATAAGCATTTATGGCTTTGAGCAATCCCAAAAAGCAAGATACGTACCCAGTAAATATCAGTAAGAGCATGTAGATCTTTTGTAGAACCACTTTCGAGATTCATATCAGACTGACACTCATCCATTGACTCTACTTCTGCTGGATTATCCTCCATTGGCTCCTCTGCTTCAGGTAGTTTCTACAGATGATAAAAAAAAAAAAAAAAAAAAAATTACAACATACAAAAATGTATTCAGTAATATGCATTAGCCATTTCAAAAGAAAACGAAATATAACAAAACAAAATTTTAAACCTCAATGGTTGAGCCAGATGGAACTAGACTTATGGCAGTGTCCTGATTGCAACTTTCTTTAGAGGCATGTGTTTTCTCAGACGGAGAGTTAAATTTACGGAATGTGAATGCATCACATGTTTCTTCAGCATCCCAAATGGAAGATACAACGGTGGTCTCGACAGCATTATTCCCAAGATTTTTAGTTATGTGAGCAGCAATAGCAGCATCAAATGAATCACAGCTGAATGGAATTTGCTGACTCTGAGAACCAAGCGGTCGTAGAGGGCTAACTGCATGATGAGATACATCTGAGAGTAAATCACTGACACTAATGTTGGTAAGGCTGTCCGCCCATTCGAAAACTGACACAGCTGCATTCTTGTGAGATCCCTTGTCCTGCAATTAGCCCAATACATCAAACACTTGAAACTAATGAACATTAAAATATATGTGGGAACATCAAAATTCAATTAGGTTAAATTCTGAACCTCTTCCCCAGTCATCTTGGATCTTTGGGCAGCACCTGTTGGTAAAGGTTCTTTCGGTGGATTCGCAAACCAGCAATACCTTGAAAAATAAAGTAGAATGTATGAGAATTTCTTGTAGCGTGTACAGAAATAGTCCTGATCTTAACTATGTAGAAAGATCAAAACCTTAAACGAAAAACTGAAGGGCTTCCAAGCGCAGCATATACATCTGCTGCACTTAAAACAGAATCTTGAGTCCATTTTTGACAGCTCTCAAGATTTGAGCTCTGAGCATAGTAAGGCAGAAGCATTAGTTCTCCAGATGCTATGCTACAGCTTCCCCATTTACGGTTTATGTGTTCCAATACCGATGATATTTTCTTCCTAGAACTTAATGTGAGCTCCAAATGTGGGTTGTGATTATCCTGAAAAAGTATCAGATTCAGTATCCCACAAATATTAAATTCATATTCTTCTAGTGTATGTACCTACCATTTCCAATGCTCTGCGTATATTTTCATTGATTGGGAAGAGCTGAAGTTTTAATTTGGCAGAAACAGTAGTTTGGTGAAAATGTGGCACAGGGGGGATATCTCTTGCAACAGGGTCTAAACTCTTGTTCCCTGAAGGTAAACAAAATATTTGAATAAGAA
Source organism: Artemisia argyi (assembly GCA_030686995.1). Classification (NCBI taxonomy): domain Eukaryota; kingdom Viridiplantae; phylum Streptophyta; class Magnoliopsida; order Asterales; family Asteraceae; genus Artemisia; species Artemisia argyi. Next base: position 6,794 of record JARVZY010003430.1, on the reverse strand, counting down.
AAAACAAATCAACCTTGTAGCTTTTGGCAAACTTGGAAACTCACTCTTCATATATTGTACAGCATCAACTAATTTATCCAATGCCGTCTGTTCCAAATGTTCAGCAGCATCAGCAACTAATGAGACTCCAGCTATTGCAGCCTTTTCCCATCTTTTATAGGCAGCTGTGGATGTAGTAGCCGGTTTCCGCCTCTGCCTCGCTTGTTTAACAGCAGACAAGTCTCCCTTGCGATCTAAACATGTGTTTGCATTGCGTCTCAGTGAAGATCCTTTTCCAGAATTTAAGTTTTGTGTAGTTTGAATGTCAACATGATTGATACGAGCATCTTGCGTGCAGACTTTACCCTGATTTGAGACAGCATTTGATGGTGTTAGAGAAGAGTTTTCTCCCTGATTAAGTCGTTTTCTTATATTCTTCTTCCGGTCTTTCAGTAGTTGGTGTTCCTTCATGTCAGAGAAAATTGGCAGTCAGGTAAAAAGCAAATGATCTGATCAAGTTTGACACGCAAAATCAGATATATAAGAACTGAGTGCTGAGAATTAACTAACCAAGTTCTCCATAAAAATCTTAAATCTCCTAGGCTTTAAGTGAAGCTTTGACGCTTTACAACTTTGCTTTTCAAGTAAGGACCACCTGCAAAAGAACCAGTTCAAGGGAACACAAAGTTTAATACATAGACACAAATATCGCTATCTTTATATGCGCATCATTAGTAGCTCATTAGCTACATCACTTTTAGATACTGAGGCCTTGCGTTTTACATCTATAAACCGAAAACCTATTTGAATGATAAATCTCTTTTTTAAAGTCCGTCTTTTTAGAGAGGTGTTCTAATATATTACGATGGTCACAAAAGTGTTCTGAAAGGTTTTTTGATCTTCACAGTACTGGGTCTGATTATTGTAACTCTCTTCCCAATGAAGTTGACTGACATTATATCATTATAACCACAAATGAAAAATGCTTCGATTACAACAACCGCGCATCCAAAATATACTAGGTTCTTAAGATATCTCTCTAGCCCCTTTTTAATCGAAATTTGTAACTACTGATTCAGCACCTAAGTTCTAAGAGTTACATATGTACACACATGACAGTATGACACATCTATCTACACCACACTACCACAGCACATAAGGTGAATGAATCCCCACCAACTGATTCAGCACCTAAGTCTATGCTACTTAATCGAACAGACTACCTGCATATCCATCTTTACAACCATTAAGGTTTCTCTAACCAACTAAGAGAAGCCACTGATCGATAAATATGTTGTACAAAGGTGGAATATATAAGAAGATCCATCATACAGAATATAGGGGGAAGCTTGAGACTAAATATTCGTTGTGTAGCGACAAATAGAGACTAAAGTGAGATGACTACTTACCATCGAAGCATGGCAGCATTGGTTTCTTTACAATTTCTGGCATCGAGAGCAAGTTCAGGTCCCAACAATTTGTTCATACGCCTGACAAGACGATAGTAATAGTGTCTAACCTGGTCCTTGTTCTTACTCTGAACACGGGAAGTTATCTTCTCAAAATTCTGCAATGCACATTATGTTCACAATATTTATCCTCTTTCAGCATAAGATATCAACAATTTGAATAAACATTATACTCCGTATACAGCAAGTCAATCAACATATACATCACATGGAAACTTGCCTTGCCAACTTGACGTAGAGCACTAAAGAAGCTTTCCTCTTCCTGCCGTGTCCAAGCAGCCCATTGCCGTGTTTTCTTCGACACTGGATCAAATTACATACCTATACAATCAATATTCTCGGAACTAACTAATGCTATTATAAACTACCTAACAAGGGATAAAATACACCAATAACGAAAACACATATGATAGCAACTTGATACATATATCAACCATTATATATTCAAATATGTACCTGGTTCTTTAGATGCAACATGATGTGTTTCAGATGTGATTACATCCTTGATAAATACACTTTCGGGTATGTCGGACGCCTCATTGCCCGAATCATGTGGCTCCATAGTCATGTAATGCTGTCAAGCGAATGTTGCGATTTTCATGCCCTCCTGGCCTTTAAATCTCGTTTAAAACTCCAAATTTGTTTGATTCCAGGTTCAATGACTAAGTCAAACAAAAACAAGATAGATTAGCCTTTGAAATTAAAAGTATTGCTACAGATCAATTATTTAAATTGCACACAATAATAACAACAATACCCAATCCAGCCGGACAGGGTACAAGGCAGGTAGAAAGTAGACGGTTACACACCTACCCTAGAGCTCCGACACGAGTTTGTGTAGGTAGAACATAAAAGCATACAAACATAGAACTTAACGCATACAATAAAATACAGGCGTAAGAGCATATATAATTATGTGTAATTTGTAGCTATACATCGCCTAAAGCCTAGAGAAAAAACTAGCTATACATCTCTATACCTAAACGCCGGGGCAATTATATCGCCTAGAGGCAAGTAGCTATAAACCACAATACCGAAACAAAGGGGCAAATATGTACATGAAATCACATAGGATTAAGCATACATAACGCTAAAACATTGTAATTCCTATGTTTTATCCATAACAACTTGAAAGCCATACATGCCCCAAACATCATCATTTTGAAAATTATACATCGTAGCGATCAAATAATACTAATAAATTCTCATTAAAAACTAACATAACAATAAATATAACCTAACAAGATAAATTGAATTAAGATGAAATAGTAACCTAATTAGCTGATCAAAATATAAAATTAAACTCGAATTCAAAATATAATGAAATTGAAGTTACCAGAGAGATAGAGACGACGACGGTGGTGATCGAACCGACCCGAATTTAAAAAAGGTTAAAAAATGAAACGGTTAATCAGAATATTTTACTTTACTTTTTTATTTTTGTGTTTGAATTTTTTATTTTATGGTGGGTTACTTTGTATTCTTCTATTTGAGGAAAGGATTTTATTTAAGATGTGAATATTTTTAGGAAGCTTCCTTGGTAAGTTTACTTCAATTTTTTAAAGGATTTAGATAAGATGTGGTTAGCTAACAATATCAAAATTTAACTAGAGTATTACTATTTTTGTGTATATATATATACCAGTGTGAAGTAAGTTTGGGTAAAAAAAAAGTTAGTGGTTTAAATTGTAATTAAATATTTAAATATCTGATTGTGTTTTCTTATAAGTAGAAGTATTTTAGTCTAATAATATTACTTTATTTTTAAGTTTTAAGCTAATGAGTTTTCTCTTTATACGTGGTATAAATGGTTAACATTAGCATAAGAGCAAAGGGTGTAATCACATTTACCCACCGCTAAACCGATGTAAACATCGTTTGCCTTGGCCCAAACCAGTGCCCCCCCCCCCCCCCCTCGGTGCCAAATAAAATGCAAAGAAATTGGCTTGTGCCAAAGAGAGATTGTTTTGTTTTTTGTTTTTTTTTTTTTTTTTTTTTTTTTTGTTTTTTTAAATTTGATTTTGTATTTTGAATGGGTATAATGGATCCCTAAAGTGGCATTTTAAATCGAGTGATTAGAGAAGGTGTGTTTTGTGTGTGAGTGATAAAAGAAGTGAAAGGAGAAAATAGTGAGATGACATGACATGATATCCCTTTTTGCATCTGCCTTGAGCCAATGCATTCTTTGCTCTAACACTAAGAAACTATGAATTTATAAACAAGCTAAGCCTTTTATGATCGATTTGGTCAAAGCTTGAAACGAGTCCGAACTCGAGCCTTTTTCAATGCTCATTTAATAAACGAGCTCTCTTGCATGAGTTTTATAATCAAAGCTTGATTAGGGTTACGAGCTTAAAAAGAATATGTTTTTATACATGTCAACATATATAATTCGTATAATTTATATGTGTTTATGTATATTTATACCTAAACGTGATTAAACTGAATAGACGGGCTCGATCCTAGTGTACTTAACAAACTAAGCTCGAATCTATTAGACGTGTACAATGATAAGATCAAATCAAGTTGTATAATATTTTGTGATTAGTCATATCTACTAATTAATGTACTCCTTGATTTATGGGATTTACCTATGATAGTATGTGTAATGAACATAAACGATGATGTTATAATATTTTGTGATTAGTCATATATCCTAATTAATGTAGTCCTTGATTTATGGGATTTACCCATAATAGTTTTGTAATTATCCCTATATATTGTAGCCCTTGGTTGGCAATATGAAATGAATGAAAAAAAATCATTTACAATTCAATCGTTTATGTTCATTACACATTATCATGGTATCAGGCCATAAGATCCACAAAAACCTAAATTCTTCCACCGCCGGCTACACGAAGGAGGTTCGGAGGGCTCCCTTTAATATGTAACCAAAATAAACTACAACTTTTTCTAATTATGTGATCTTTATGTTTTTCTAGGGAAAAACACGCCCCGTTTGTTTGGAAGGTTCTTTGGGGGTTGAAGTTTTAGAACCAACTTTCGTTTTATCATCTTTTCTTTTGATGTTAATGCATGAGTTTATTGTTTGTCAATTAGTTGATAATGTGTATGGCTTTGTTACCAGTCTAATAAAGTTGACCGTTGGTACTAGTCCTTAAAGTCAACCGTTGGTTGTGTTACCAGTCGACTTAGCCGACCGTTGGTACCAGTCGACTAAAGTCGACCGTTGGTACGGTTTTATAACGAGTCGACTAAAATTATGTATTTATTATGTTAATGTCTTTTTTCATTTCTAGTTTACTACTCCAGTCCGAGCTTTCGCTATTACACTTTCGGACTGCGGAGGAGTGTTAGACGTGTACAATGATAAGATCAAATCTTTTATATAATAAAACAAAACCCCAAGTGGGGACTTTCGTATTTCGGGAAAAAGAATGTTTCCTTATTAGATAATAATTGAATTATCTATACTACTATATAATGTATTTGAGACTATTCTATAATTAGAAATGTTTAAAAATTCAGCCTTTTACTTACTAATTATGGAAATAACCACCCATAACAATCACCTCCAACAATTTATAACCACTTCAACAACCACCCTCAACAATTTATAACCACCTCAACAACCACCCCAACAACCACCTCAACAACCACTTTCCACCACCCCACCTCCCTCCTCTTCACCCCCAATAATCCGCCCCCGCATCGCGCGAGCACCTTTCTAGTTATTCTTTAATTTATAAATTTATAAATTCGTTTTGTTGATATACTACACAAGTAGAAGATAAATACAAAAAATATAGATAAAGCAGGATTAAACTTTTTAAATGATTATCTTTAATAATAAAAAACTATAATTAAAAATCATAAATCAAACAAACCAAAACAAATGTTAAATTGTTTATTTTTTAATAAATAAAAATATATCATTAAAAAAAAAAAAAAAAAAAAAAAAAAAAAAAAAAAAACGCAGGCGTTATAACTAGTCAAGTTGTAAAATATTTTGTGATTAGTCATATCTCCTAATTAATGTAGTCCTTGGTTTATGGGATTTACCCATAATAGTCTTGTAATTATCCCTATATATTGTAGCCCTTGGTTGGCAATATGAAAAAAATACAATCAGTTACAATTCAATCTTTTTTGTTCATTACACATACTATCAGAATCAAGCTTCATTTCGTTTAGGACAATCATAGAAACGAGCCAAACCCAAGTTGTAAAGTATGTCACGTGTCAAGCATGAGCTAAAAGCATAAGGCTCGAAACGAGTTCAAGCTCTGACTGGGCTCGTTGCTATCCCTGCTGAAAACTGAATCCACCACACTTAAAACACGCACGTACACAATTATGCCGGCTAACCCCCTCAGCACCTTTGCTTTACTAATCTAATTCTATGATTTTGAGCCTTCAACACGATACAGTTAAGCTTGATCTCTGTGACTAAGGCGTTGTGTTAAGTGTTAACTATGAGTCTCAGCAACTCAACATGTATCGGTCTAATTCTTATTATGTCTTTTAGTTTTTTCCATAATGTATGTCATATTTTTTGTATTTTAACTAGTTATAATACCTGTGCACGCACAAGATTTTTAAATTTTCTTTTTTATTATGTATTATTATCGATTAAGAAATAAATCACTTAACAATTTTCAAATTGTTTTGCTTGGTGGACCAAAACTAAAAAACCACATGTATATATGTTATAATCTACATATTATTTTAGAAGAATGCTTTTGGATTAAAAATAATATTTGATTATTCAAGCAAAATAACATGATGATACTTGACTTGCATAAGATGTTAGTGATATATGCTTTTAGTTTTGCATACCCGTGCTATTAATTTATGATGTGTTTTGTAATTGTGGTATTTCTTTTACTTATATTTTTGTTAAAATATGTAGCATATTTAGATAGCTTTGAAGATTGATTCATTTAATTGATTATGAATAACCATCATATCATGTTTACCAATATACCTTTTTGTTTGAAAATTTGTATTTTCATAAGTTTGTATTATTTACTTCTCACGTTTGATTATAAAATTACCAAATTAACATAGATGCTTACACTATAGCTTTTTTGTTACATAAAGAAAAACAAAAAAAGATGTAATGGTAGAAAACGTTTATGTATAATGTATAAGAATAATTTTTCTCTGAGACCGAACTATATAAGGAAATTATTATTACTTGCATAAGTAAATTATAAATGCATGAAAAAAATAAGAAATAGTACATTCGTAAGTCTTTTAGCGTTGTTTGAATCCTTACCGACCTTTCAGTTTAGTGCAACTTTCTTCACAATTGACGTAAATCGTCAAGGTAAAAGACACCCATATTTTAGACCGTTGGTTGACACTCATAGTGTTCTCAAT